>APFE030023077.1:159455-196687 GCA_000404065.3 Pinus taeda | reverse complement strand
AGTGATTGATTTCATTTGTTAATGGTTTATTCATCATCTAATTGAGTTGGCAAGCAAGTGTTCAAGTTGGACATTCTCTCTATGAAATGGTGAATTAGAATTAGTCTCTTTTATTTACATGCAAATAGTTTGTTTCCATTTAAATTTATATCTTGAGATGAATAAGTTATTATGGAAAACTTTGAATGTCTCTTAAGTTAAGAGCCTTTTTCATGTATGATTTATGCATCTTGAGTCTTTGGTTATAATCTCTAATTCATTAAGTAATAACTGAGGTGAGAGCAAACTTCTTGAGTCAAGAACTCTTTCAATGTTTCCTCTTTTAAGCTGATTGAATCAAGAGTTTTAGGATATATTTTCTCTTAGTGTTTAATCATTTATCTTTCAAAGTTTGGTTATACTTGATCTTCACAAATAGTGGATTTGCCTCCAAGTTTCACAAACCTGGATTGATAATAAATACTTGCGTTAATTTAGTTACATAAATTAGCTCAACAGTTATTATATCATTTGCACACATTTGGTTGGAGTTTTTGCTGGGGTTTGAGGAATATTCCGGGTTAGGAATATTACAGTGGTATCAGAGTATAGATCTGGCTTAGTTGTGGAGCTAGCAATCTATGACACTGGGGAAAAACCCTATATCTGTTACAGAGGTCAGAGATATAGAGACACTGGGTGTAGGTTGGAGAACACTTATGAAGAGGGAGACTGTGTTCTAGTGGTGGACGCAGAACAGGAGGAGCCTGTGGTGGACGTGGAGCAGGAGGATTTGATGGCAGATGATGACAGGAAGAGATTTGCAGATATGCTCCTCAATTCCGTGCAGGATCTGTCGAGACAGATTGAGGTGATGGGGCATAGATTCACGGTAGTAGAGGCTAGACAACATGAGAGCCCATGGGTTTTTCATGTTGGTGAGGGATCGAGTGCATCTGACCATTTGCCAGAGCAGCGCGATACTGCGCAACAGGTGGCCTCACATGCCCCTACACACTCTACCATGCCCAATTTCTTAGGAGCCGACACGGGGGCGGTAGCCCAGCAGGAGGTAGAGCTCAGACATATGGGCAATTATTTTGTAGAGTACCAGGCCTATGGGCAGGAGTTCAGGGAAGCCCTCTCATTCAGACATTTTGTTTAGCTCTAGCGGGATAGTAGACCCTGTGACCATCATAGAGGTTACCAGCATTACCATGATGGTGACACCCACCATGCAGCGAGTAGATTCCACTTGCCTATGTTTAATGGTTCATCAAACAGTTCAACAAAGTCTTGGGTGGAGAAGCTGGACATTTATTTCCAGCTTAACCAGATGTCGGAGGCAGAGGCCATTAAGGTGGCAACATTGCATTTGGATGGTGAGGCTCAGGATTGGTGATTTCATGGGATGGTTACACTAGGGCACTCCACAGTGATGACATATGCCAAGTTTACCAGAAGACTAATGGAGCGATTTGATCAGAGGGATCCAGAGCAACATTTTGTTGAGCTAACGAGGCTCAAGAAGAGAGGGAGCCCAAAGACCTACATTGCAGATTTCTTGAGGGTATCCGTGATGGTGTTAGACCTATCCATGGCACAGGGGGTCTATATGTATGTTGAGGGGTTAGTAGAACCACTTCGGGTTTTAGTCCGATCCACTAAACCAGCCATACTCCAGGACGCTATCAGCAGGACCCGAGACTTACAGGATGTCTTACCCACGACCTAGACACCTTACCCCCAGAGATAGAATTTCTAGTCTAAGGGGAAGGATGTGAGGATTTCTCCTCCAAAGGGGAATCCAGGACGAGTACAGCTTGACGACGATGCCAGGAGGGAGCTGAAGAAGAAGTGGTTGTGCTTCACCTGTCAGGAGCCATGGGCACCAGGACATAGATGTGCTACTGGCAGAGCACATTTTATTGAGGTATTCTCCAAGAGAAATGGAGAAGAGGATGATGAGGAGGATGTGAAGGCAGGAGATAGCCATGCCATACAGGGAATTATGCCACCTCCACCAGTAGCAGCAGGTGGTGGATTTTTTGCATCCACTGGAGGGGCCATTGCAGCGTTGCGAGGAGTTCCCAAGTATCTGACACTATGCGTACGAGGGGCAGTACGTGGCCAGCGCATATCAATTTTGGTTAACAGTGGGGCCACCCACAACTTCATCGATGCACAGATGGTTGAGCGGAGAGGTATATAGATAGAGAGATTTGATGGGTTTTCGGTTTTGGTCCCAGTAGATCAGACTATGATGTGTGCTCGTTATTTTCCAGAGCTATCAGTGACAATGGGAACCTACACATTGACTGACCACTTTTTCGTGGTCGATATTCCGGACACCAACATGATACTAGGTGTTCAGTGGCTCATCACTCTAGGGAAGGTCATGACAGATTGGAAGACCCTGGAGATGGAATGGGATGATGAGAAGACAGGGAGGCATGAGAAGATACGGGGACAGCACACATATCCGCCTCATACTGTTTCGGCTCATCGGATGGAGGCAGTCTTCTGGAAGGGAGACATAGAGTGGGCAGTGGATCTACGTGCATTAGAGGCAGGGACTATAGGGAAAACATTACATCCAGAGATCCAGTCCATCCTTGATCGATATTCCATAGTGTTTGGAGAGATTCCACTAGGACAGCCACCGGATCGGGGGTTTAGGCACACTATCGAGCTAGAGCAGGGCATCCAGGCAGTGATCACCACCCCCTATTGGCACCCCAAGGCATATTGGGATGAGATCGAGTGGGATATCCAGGAGTTGCTGGCTCTTGGGCACATTCGACCGAGCACGAGTCCTTTTTCTTCTTCTGTGTTGTTGGTGAAGTAGAAGGACGGTGCATTGAGGATGTGCATCGACTACATGGACCTGAACAAGAAGACCTTGAAGAACAGGTACCCTATACCCAGGATCGATGAGTTGATAGACGAGTTGAGGGGAGCACGATTCTTCTCAAATATTGATTTGATATCTAGGTACCATCAGATTCACGTGAGGGAGCAGGATATTCCCAAAACCGCCTTCAGGTGTCACTATGGGCACTTTGAGTTCTTGGTGATGCCTTTTGGGCTAACCAATGCCCCAACTACATTTCAGTCCTACATGAATCACATCTTTCGTAGTCATTTGAGGAAGTTTGTGTTGGTATTCTTCGATGATATTCTCATTTACAGTAGGACTTGGGAGGAGCATCTCCAACACATTGAGACAATACTGCATATCTTATAGGAGCAGCAGTTCTATGCCAAACTCTCCAAGTGTGAGTTTGGGTTGACGGAGATGTTGTATCTGGGACACATCATAGGGGTGGATGGAGTGAGCGTCCAGGAGGAGAAGATCAGGGTCATCAGGGAATGGTCGGAGCCGAGAAACATGACGAAACTTTGAGGATTCATTGGCATTTGCACTTATTACCGGAAGTTCGTCAAAGGTTTCTCACATCTTGCTGCACCCCTGACAGATTTGACGAAGAAAGGGGCATTCAGTTGGTCAGATACGGCGCAACGAGCCTTTGACAGGCTCAAGGAGGTTATGAGCAGTTGCCCAGTGCTTACATTGCTAGATTTTACACAGCCATTTGTCTTGGAGTGTGATGCGTCGAGAGAGGGGATCGACATAGTATTGATGTAGGGAGGTCACCCTATAGCTTTTGAGAGCCGGAAGCTCCTTTCGCATGAGAGGTTTATATTCCATATACGACAAGGAGATGCTGGCCATCATGCATGCATTGGCTAAGTACCGACAGTATTTGGTAGGCAACAGGTTCAGGGTGAGGACTGATCACAACAACCTCAATTTCTTTTTGGATCAGAAGCAGCTACAGGAGAGGCAGCAGAAGTGGATCAGTAAGATCCAAGCATATGACTTTGACATTGAGTATGTCAAACGTAAAACAACATGGTAGTAGATTCCCTTTCATGTAGACCAGCCACGTTGTCTCTTATGAGCTCAGATATAGATTGGAGGGCTCGACTCTTAGTAGAGTATTCCAAGGACAGATTTGCATGTGAGGTTCTGGATGGGCAGGTGGCAGATGACAGGTACAGGGTGGTCAATGAGATCATCTACTACATGGACCAGATCTTCTTGACTGAGGGGTCTCAACTCAAGAAGAAGATACTCCAGGCATCACATGATTCCCCATTGGCAAGACATCAGGGTTTTACCAAAACCTACAGGGCCATTAGGGAGAGGTTCTCATGGAAGGGCCTCAAGGAGGACGTACTCCAACACATTCGAGAGTGAGATGTTTGCCAGAGGAACAAGGGAGAGATTAGTCATCTTCCCATTCTGGAGGGGAAATGGGAGAGTATTTCGATGGATTTCATCACAGGGTTGCCCATGGTATAGGCCAAGGATTGTATCTTTGTTGTCGTTGATCGACTGACGAAGTACACACATTTCTTTGCCATATCTACACACTATACAACATCATAGGTGGCCGATCTATTCTTCAGGGAGATCTTCAGGCTACATGGTCTTCATAAGACCATCGTTAGTGACAGGGATAACCGTTTCATGGGCAGGTTTTGGAAGGAGCTTTTTCGATTGGTGGGGACGGAGTTCACACCGAGTACCAGCTATCACCCACAGATGGACGGACAAACGAAGATAGTTAACAAGTGGCTTGAGGGCTACTTGCGTAACTATGCGAGTGGGAAGCAACGAGCATGGCTAAAGTGGCTGCATCTGGGGGAGTACTGCTACAATACTTCGCATCGCATGCCCATTGCGCAGAACCAATAGAAGTTGTATGCCGAAAGGGGACAGGTGGAGAGGCAGTTCGAGGTAGGGGACATGGTCTACCTATGATTACAGCCATACCGACAGTCATCGCTAAAGCAGAAGGGGGCTGAGAAGCTCAGGCCCCGCTTTTATGGGCCATACAGGGTGATATGCAGGATTAGACAGGTTGCATATGAGTTGGAGTTGCCCCAAGGCAGTAAGATTCATAACATTTTTCATGTATCATGCCTAAAGAAGGCATTGGGGTAGTAGGTGACCGTGACGGATGAGCTACCACCCATGGATGATGAGGGGCATTTAGTATTGCAACCGGAGGCTATCATTGACTCTAGGGAGAGACGGTTGTGGAGCAGGACGGTTCAAGAATTCTTGGTGAGGTGGAAGAAATTGCCGGACGAGGATGCCACTTGGGAGAGTGAGGAGATCTTACAACATCCATCACTTCAGTTGCTTGAGGACAAGCAACATTTTTCCGGGGAAGACTGTAATATTCCTAATTAGCTATGGCTAATTGGAATATTCGATTTTGTTCGATTTTTTCCTTCTATAGTTATTTGTAAATAAAAAGTGAGGAAGGGGGAACATAACTCACTTTAGAATAAAAAGTCACTTCCTAGGTGGCACAACGTTGTGACTTAAGGGGGAACTAAGGGGGCCAAAGGGGGATGCAGAAATGGGGCCCACGCAGACAGATGGAGGGATTGCATAGGAGGGAAGGAACACATGGCAAGAAGCGGATCATGCAGGAGAAAGTAAGCCTAGGGATTGTGAGAGGCAGAGGCTATAAAGTAGAGAGGAACCCCATCATTTGGGATCATTCTGGTTATGAGCATTTGTGATAGTCATTTCGACTTAGAGCACGCTGGCTGTTTAGCTAGTCTGTAGCACTATTTAGTGCATTGAGTGTCTCCGTTCGGAGATCTCACCCTTAGCCCCGGGGGACTTCGAGTGCCTGCTCGGGCAAGGTATTTCCATTGGAATTCTAGTAGTAGATTCATCAACATTTCAACAGTAGTTTCATCAGCGTCTTTGAGGAATTGCGCAGAACCCCAAGGGGGTGATTTTCGGGGGTCGGCCATTTTAGAAAAGGTTTCTGGGTTTCTGGGTTTTTTGAGTAGAGTTTGTTTCCAGAGTTTAAGCCTTTTCTAAGGAGGGGAGTAGCTCCAAATCCTCATTTGATTTCCAGCAGCAACAGTAGCACGACAGTTTCCCAGCAGTTGGGACGTAGATCAGTGTGAGGTCATTCTAGGAAAGATTTTTGGGTTTTTCTGGGTTTCTTGAGTAGAGCCCAAATCCAGAGCTTCAGCTTTTTTCGAGGATGGGAGTAGCCCCAAATCATCATTTGTTTTCTAGCAGTAGCAGTAGTAGCACAACAAGAGCATCCACGCAAAGATGCCATTCTTGTCATTCTGAGAGTATTTCTTCACTTGCCTTGTGCAAGTCGAGGTTCCATCTGTCTGATCACCTCTTGTACTCATTTTATTGCTCAGTATAATAAAACGACTTAGCATTTCTCGCTGCATTTCTTGTGTATTTGCTTGATTTCCGGTTTACATTATTATATGTTGTTCCACTGTTATTTTATCACTTCTGGGTTATTATATCATTTTCACACATTTGGTTGGAGTTTTTGTTGGGGTTTGAGGAATATTCTGGGTTAGGAATATTACAATTTCCTAGAAGTTCCACCTGAAAAACTACTCAGAACTGGCCAAAACTGGACCATATTGACTGCTCCATGGTCAAGGTGTGATGCATACTGGCTGCCACACTAGCTAGGTGCGATGCATACTGAAAGAGCCTTCTGTGGTGTGCGATGAGCAAGAAGAGACAAATGGCAGAGACAATTTGCTAAGTGGATGCTCATGGAATCTTCTAGAAACTTCTCCTATGACACTTGCCTCTCTGAATTCGCCCAAGGATGAGTAAGAGATCAAAGAAATCTTCATGTGGAACCAAGAACTATCAATAAAATGACACTAATCAAAATCCCAGAGCTGACTCACTGCCTTGCAAGACATCTATATATGGATCCCTCATCTGATAGATCTAGGGGCGGGAATTTTGTAATTTGTAAGGAAGTGATGTTGGTTTCTCTTTGAGAGATTGTATTGTTGGGTGGTCTTGCTTTTCATGAGGTGAAGAGGGCTTTCATGATGGGAGGATGATGCTGGATCAGACAGCTGGGTTGTAATCCTCTCTTCTACTATCAATAAAGTTATTTGAGTTTTCCTCCATATACTTGTGTATTTGTGAATTTTGCTATTTGGAATGCAATTGTATGGTTAATGTATTTCTGATTCTGCATTGTTTATGGTATTATAGATCTCTATGCTTTGATGGTATTTTGTTGCTTTGCCTCTACAGGTATTCTCTAAAGCGGGACAAGTAGGAAAGGAGTGGCAAGCTCTATCAAGGGAGAGAGGAAAAAAGCAAGGAGCCAAGCGAAAGATTCAAGTTGTTTCTCTCTACTTCTCTCTTATCTGTCATACATAAAGGAAATCACAAGTTACTTTGATTGTTTGTTTCTAAGATAGCTACCCATCTTAGTGGGACTAGCAGATCGAAAAGGCACTAGTTTTCCCAGAAACACTATGTCACGTACCTTATCCTCTTTGATACATATTCTCATAATTTTATCAAGTCCTAGTGTGGACAAACATCCTACAACCCATGTGTAGGAGGCACTTCGCCTAATAATTTTACATCCCTTCTTTTAAGATATATAAGGAGGAAAATTTTTAGTGGTTAGGAAAGTTGATCTATCAACAAACCAAGGGGTGTATATTGATATGGAAAAGATATGTTCATATGGAAAATGGCCATCAACCATCTCTTTATTTACAAAAATTGTTAGTCTTGACAAGAAATTTGTAACAACATTTGTCTTCCTTGGTTTGTAAACTATGGTTATATCAATATGTTATAACAATAAGAGCCATATGATAACTCTACTATTGACATAATCTTTATTCATCGAATATTTGATAGAAACATGATTTGTATACACAAAAACTTGGTATTCAATGACATAGTGTTTAAATTTATTAAGAGCATGAACAATAACAAGAAATTCCTTTTCAATCATTGTATAGTTTAGTTATGCATTTGACAAATTCCTGTTGATCAAATAAAAGGCATATGGATTTTTATCTTGTTGTTGACCAAACACTACACTTATTGCCTTTTCTGAAGCATCAATATCAATATGGAAAGGTAGGGTCTAGTTAGGACCTTTCCACATAGGTGTTGATGTAAATTTCTCTTTTATGTACTCAATGAATTCTTGGCATTGAGGTGTCTAGCAAAAATAGACATCCTTGGCTAGTAAAAAAAATAAAGGAGAAGAAATTTTATGAAAGTAATATATAAACCTACTATAATATCCCACATGGCTAAGAAATCATGTAACATCCTTTTCCTTTTGAGGAACATAAAGGTGTCTAATGACATTGGCCTTCGATATACTTTAATTGCTTTTGGACACATGTAATTTTATAAAAAAATCCCTCCATTCATAAGAAAATGACATCTTTTATGACTAAGGGAGAGATTCATTTCTCCACATCTTTGAAGAACCTTACTAAGGTTGGTGAGAGCTTACTAAATGGTATTTCCATAAGGTGTAAAGTTATCCATATAAATATTCATAGTGTCATGAATGAGTTCTGAGAATATGAAAGCACAACCCTTTGGAATGTGGTAGGGGCATTGCATGAACTAAAGGGAAGGATCATGTAGGACAATTTTCCCCAAAAATAGTTTAAGGTGATTTTGTCTTGATCTTCAAAACTAATGTATATTTAGTTATATCCACTAAACCCATCCAAAAATGAAAATAATTTCTTCCTTGTCAGAACATCTAATACTTGGTCAATAGAGGGTAGGGAAAAATGGTTTTATCCAGTTCCATGTAATAGACACATATTATCCATTTTACAATCTTCTTAGGAATTATAACTAAAGTTGATACCCATTCACTATTAGAAATTGGATAAATAAACCCAACCTCTAGAAAAAAGGTAATTCTTCTTTGACAATGTCCTTTAGTGGAGGGGTCATTCTTCTTTGGGGCTATATAACGCTTTTATGATCTTATTTTATGTAAATGTGATCAATTTAAATATATGGATGGATACCTTTCACCTCCCTATAGTCCTATGTAAAAGATACATTATGCTTTTTAAAAACAATGACCTATTCCTACTCTTAACTAGTAGTGAGGGAAGCGTTGATTTCCAGTAGTTTATAGTGACATACTTCTATAGTTTTAGTGGTACATTTAATAGTTTTAGTATTGAGTAGCTCTACCCATACATTGTTATTTGAATTGATAGAGTTTCCTACGGTTGATCACTATTTAACCCACTAACTTTTATGGCAATAGGGTATTGATTTTGTTGAAAATAGGAAATTAAAGTATCTTCATTAGCTTGCTTATAGCTAAGAGATTTCTTAATGGTACAAATGGGATATGTTGATGGGATCTTCTTCTTCTTTACTTTCTACCCATATAGAAAATCCTGCTTCAAACAATGGCTAAGTAGGAGGGTAGAGTATGAGCTATTTTTTGGGACTGCCCATTAGTGATTATCTTGTTACCAACACTATAACTAATATAGCCATATATTGTTGCCAACGAAGCTCTCTCTAAAATGAGTGGGTACCCATTAAACTTGGTATTTGGTTGTAGGATAATAGAATTAGTAAGACATTTCTAATATTTAATAGATACCATGCCATATTCTATCATAACCTCTGGTTCAAGTATTGACCTATTGGCAAGTTGAAGCACTGTGGTGGAATGTGTTAGAAAGTCTCGGAGATTAAGCGTTATCACACAAAAAGTTATCATTTACACAAAATTACTATGTCGATTGAAATACACCACGTTAATGTGTATTTTTCATATTGAAATCCATTTTCACCTAAGGAACCACCTTTTAAAATTTATTTCCATTAATTTACCCATTTACATGATAATAATCCATAAAATCTTTATTTTATGCTATTTTCATTATTATTATTTTTTAACTGAAGCGGATATCATTTATTAAGAAATCTGAGTGAACCAAGGCTTATTCAGCCTATTTGCATTGCTTTCCTGTCCTGTTTCCCGCCTTAGGGGATTCTGCATGCCTGAGAAATGCCTGGACCTCTCAGAGCACTGCTCTTTTACCGACATACAGGCAAGATTTGCCATGGATTTAGCTGGGAGTTGTTGAAGAATCAGGGTCATTCGATTGCTGACTGTTGTAAACGGTTGGTTTCGGTCTCGGGCCATTGCTATTCGTTGTGAAGCCCTGCAGCCGAGCCCAATGGCGCTGGCATGGAACTATCCGTATAAAGCTCTTGCAAGATCCTCTATCTGGTCCCTTTCGGAGTGGGGAATCATCCTCATAGAGGGTGTCGAATGAGTCCATCTGGAAATCGATGTGAGATGCTAATGCCACCTTCAGAGTTGAAAGACTAAACTCCTCTGTACAGATCTCCTTGACTATGCGTTTACAGGCCTCCCTCTTTGTCTAACTTCTCCTTCCCTGTGTGATTGAATTTAAGATGGAAAGATTTCCCCATATTTTCCTGTGCTCATCTTGCTGTGGCCTGTTACAAATGATGTGCCTAAGATATCAGTCATATTCCTCTCGTGCGTGCTTAGAGTGGTGTGCTGCATGCTTCCAGCTTCTTATTCTGATCTGCTCTTGAGCTAAGGGATGCAAATTGAGTTAACGCTGCTGCCGTTGTAGTTGAGAGTTCCTGCGGCTAGTAGGCATCCTGTGTTTGCCATTTCGTCTGCCTCCTTATTCAAACTTATGAGGATATGGTAAATTTTGAAAGAGGTGAAATCTTGCAGGATTAGCTTTAATCTGTTTAGAGACTTGTTGAGAATAGCATTGTTGAACTGGGCGTCTGAGTTGATCTTGCTAATGAGGATTTCAGAGTCTCCGAATACTTGGCATTCTTTGATGCCTTTGTCCCGGGCTATTTGGCAGGATTTTGTGAGGGCAAGAAGCTCTGCCTGGTTGTTTGTGGAAATGCCGAGCCCCCAGCAGAAGTGGACCTTTCTGAGATTGTCTGCGCAGTAAATGACTCCTCCAACTCCCGCAGCCCCCGGATTTCCTTTGGAGGCGCCGTCAAAGAATATTGAAGTTATGTTTTGGGTCTTCCACCGATTCTGAAAGGCCGCTTCAGGTTCTCTGATTTTCCAAGGAGGTGAAGGGAGAGGCGGGGGAAGGGAACGGACATTGCTAGAGGGATGAGGGCTGAGGAGGTTCAGCCAGGCCTTTTCAGAGGGAAGAAGGGAGGAATCAGAGGTTTGAGAATGCTGGAGGACAGATTCAATGAGAAGGCCTTTGGCAATTGAGGCAGATTTAGCAGGAGAGCGAGAGGAGTTATTGAAAATTAATTCATTCCGGGCAAGCCAAATTTCCCAGCATACAAATTTGGGAATGGAAAGCCATATGAGATGCCACAAGGATTTCTTAGGGATGGAATGGGGGTAGAATTTATGCCATTCAGAAAAAAGGTCGGCAAAGGAACTGTGCTGGGGCGGGGAGGCGGGCAAACCAAGAAGAGTTAAAGTCCATACTTCTTTGGCATAAACGCAGTCAATAAATAGGTGGGGAGTTGTTTCTCCTGAGTTTTTGCACATTGCGCATCTGTGAGGCCCAACAAAGTTTCGCTTTGCCAGATTGTCCCCTGTGAGCTGTTTATTCTACATGAGGATCCAAAAGAAGAAATTAACTTTGGGAAGTCCCTTGGCGTTCCATACCTGTTTCCAGAACGAAGGCGTTCTCATACTGTATTTTTTGGTCTGGAGGGCAGAGTAACCCAAAGATGGCGTGTAAAACCCAGTTTCACCCCACCCCCATCTGTCTGCAATGTTGCGGTGAACCGGCGCTGCATTTAAGAGCAATGATTTGAGAATATCGGTTTGATGTTGAAGCTGTGTTGGCACAAGAGGGATCGCCCATTCGACCCAGTTTCCTCTGCTGTCCCACTCGGAGATATCGCTCAACTTACTAATTCCTGCATCATGGAGCCATTTTCTGATGTCCCGAATTTCTACGTGGGAGCTGAGAGGAGGGCTGTTCATGATGCGATCTTTCCAGAGGAGGGTCTTCTCCCCATTGCCCGGGATGCGGTAAATATGTTTACTAAAGCTGCTTATGCTTTTCCTACAGAGATTCCAGGTACATGTGCCTGCTGTTGTGTTATCTGATGACAGGTGCCTGAGGGAGATCCCTTGCGCATATTTTGCGATGAACGTTTCGCTGATCTGGTGTGTGGGATCTGAGTATATTTTCCACAGGAGTTTGCATCCGAGTGACAGATTCGAAAGAGTAGGGTCTCTGATCTGAAGCCCGCCTTCCTGAATTGGCTGCTTGACTAGATCTCAGTTTACCAAATGGATTTTATTTTGGTTGCCTCTGCCTCCTTTCCAGAGAAAGTCCCTTAGAAGACAAGAAATCTGCTCCATTATGTGTTTTGGGGCCAGCAGAAAGGAGGCTTGATAAATGGGAAGAGCAGATAAGACAGATTTAAGCAGGATAACTTTCCCTCCCTTGGTTAGCCAATAGCCTCCCCAGGAGGTGATCTTCTCTTTAATTTTACTAATGACTCCCTGCCACAGAGATCTGTTATTGACTCCAGATGTAAGAGGTAAGCCTAGATATTTGATGCTGTCCCATTGAGCGAAGCACTCAAATCCTAGAATCTGGCCTATATTGTTAAGGTTATGCTGGCTCACATTCCATCCGAAGATCGAACTCTTTTTATCATTTATCACAGCTCCTGAAGCTCTACAATAGCTTTTTAAAACAACATCAAAATTGACTGCTATTCTAGTAGAGGCTCCTCCTAGAAGAATAGAGTCATCTGCAAAGAGAGCGTGGTTTATTGGGTTTAAAGCATTTGCGATTCGGATTCCTGGGAGATCACCTGTGTTCATTTCCGCAGTCAGCTTCCTGCTTAGAGAATCGGCCATAAGAATGTAAAAGAATGGTGAGAGGGGGCAGCCTTGCCTTAATCCGTGGTGGGCTTGAAAGAAGGATGCTGGTCGACCATTGACCATGGGGGCAATCCATGGGCATGAGATGCAAGCTTTGATGAGGTTGATAAACTGAGGAGGAAAGCCAAAGGATCGAAGGACTTGGAGTAGAAAGGAATGGTTGACTCTGTCAAATGCGTTAGCCATATCAAGCTTGATCAACATCCCCTTCTCTTTCCTTTGTTTGCTGGAATGGATAGCTTCCTGCACTTGGATGATATTATCCAAGATGTGTCTGCCTTTGATGAACCCCCCTTGGGCTTTGGATATTATTTTGTCAAGGAGGGGTTTAATTCTATTTTCCATAATTTTTGACAAAATTTTATAGGAGGCATTGCATAGGGAGATGGGCCTAAACCTGCCGAATGTTTCCGGATTGGCCTCTTTTGGTATTAGTGCAAGAAAGGTGGAGTTGGTGCCTCCCCCAATCTTGGATTTCCCAAAGAATCCATGTATCATTTTCAGCAAGTCTGATTTGATGATGTCCCAGCAAACTTTGAAGAAGTGTATTGTGAAGCCGTCTGGCCCGGGGGCCTTATCTGAATCCATTGCCCATATAACCTTGATGATTTCTTCTTCAGATACTGGTTTCAATAGAGCCTGGTTGTCCTCATGGGTGATGAGGTGAGGAATATGAGAGAGTAGATCTTCGGTATCTTCTTAGCTTCCTTCATGCCTTGTGCCATATAATTCTTTGTAATGATTTTCAGCTGCAATTTTTATTTGGTCAAATTTATTGCAGATCTGCCCTTCATCATTTTGAATCTCTGTGATATGATTCCGAGATAGGCGGGCTTTGTATTGTCTGTGGAAAAAGGAGGTATTTCGGTCTCCTGCCTTTAACCAGAGGCTGCGAGATTTAAGTCTCCAGTGCTCTTCTTCCCTTCTGATGGATTGATGGATGTTTCTTTGAAAGGCTGCTTCTTTATTTAAAATTTCCGGGGTTATGTAAAGCCCTTCCATACCTATTTGCAAGGTTTCTAGCTGCTGGACATCGGTTTTTCTCTGGTGGGTGGTGGGGTTTTGGAGTTTCCTTAGCCACTCCTTAAGAGCTTTTTTGGTAGCTTTTAATTTTTTTCTCCCACACGTAACTTGGGGATCCGTTGATGGGGATATCCCAATATGTTTGGATAGTGTCCATGAACCCTTCTTTTTCGATCCATAATGGATTAAATTTAAAGGGAATGGGACCAAGATCTTCTTCAGGGGCAAAAAGGAGTTGAATTGGCTTGTGATCCGAGGAGAGCTTGGGGAGAACTTTTGTTGATATGAGGAGATTTTCCATCAGCAGGGAGGTTTGTATTAGAAATCTGTCCAGCCGGGCAGTGATTTGGTCAGGCCCAGTTCTGTTGTTTGTCCAAGTATATTTGCCTCTTGCCGGGGCAAAATCTAGAAGATCCCACTGCTGCATTATTTCTTCTACCAAAGGGAGCATCTGATCTCTGTTGCTGTTTCCCCCCCTTTTTTCTTTTGGCTTCATGAATAAGTTAAGATCTCCTCCCAGTACAATATTATTGAGGGAGTGTTGATCTAAGAAGGCCAAGAGAGTATTCCAACAGTCTCTTTTTTCTACATAGTTAACAGGAACATATAAATTAAATAAGGCTATAGTTAACTTACTTTCTAAATGCTTGAGCTCCGTGAAGATCCAGTGCTGAGTCTCATGGTAGTTAGACAGATGGAACAAATCTTCCGACCAGAGAGTTGCAACACCTCCCGAGGTTCCCCTTGAGCTGACTGCTATGCCTTCGTTCTTCTTCCATTTTGATTTGCTGATATCCTTGAGGGCTTGCCCATCGATTTTGGTCTCTTGGAGCAGGAGGATGTCTGAGGGTTCTATTTTCATTAAATCTTTGACGGCTTTGATTTTTGGTTGGGTCCCCAGGCCTCTACAGTTCCAAGAGACTATTCACATTATTTACCTGGCGAGGGATTTGGGATTCCTCCCTTGTTGGATCTTCCTCTAATATTTCTTCCTATTGTCATCTCTATTGTGGATTGGCTGCCTTGCATTTTGAGACGCTCTGCCTCCTCCTCCCTGACTGCTTTGTGGGTCTTCCTGCCTGCTTTCTTCGAGGGTCTCTCATAGGTCTCTTCCTCTGAGGAATCTGAAGGTTCTGGCAATTTTTTCTTCTTTGTTATATCAGCATATGAAATCCTGGAGGGGTTGCCCTGAGGAGAGCCAAGCGATGCTTCTCCGCCTTGCTCTTTATTTGCCTGAGATTCTTCGGCCTGTGCTGGTATGATCAGGTCCATTTGTAGAGGTTCTGATGGAGAGGCTTCTTCAGAAATTGGGGTCTCCTCCGTTTTCTGTTGGGTTTCATTTTCTTTGCTGGGGTTTCCTTGATTATTCCCCTTTGTGGCTCCTTTCCCTGTTGCTTTTGCGTTGCCCGTTTTCTGGATTGTAGTCCATTGATCTCCCTTGGGGGGATGGTTCTGATCTTCCGTTTTTTTCTTGCAGTGTCTTACAAAGTGTCCATAGCCGTGACAGTGTCTGCATTTAAAGGGGATCTGCTCATAATCCAGCTCCTCGATATGGGACCATCCTGCCACTGTAAGTTTTATTGCTTCAGGTAGTCCTTCTTCCAGATCTACTTCCATGCATATTCGGGCACAAGAGTATTGATCTTTCCTTACGGCCTGGTCAATGTATCTGCCAAGAGAATTACCTATGATTTGAAGAGATTTCTGGCTCCAGCAATGCAGGGGGAGATGGGGGAGCCGCACCCACACTGGAACCGCTGATGGAACATCCTGGGTCGGATCGAAATCTGGAGACCATTTATTTAAATATAGTCCCTGTGGCCCCATGAAATATGGCTCGTTCCTGAAGATGAGGCTCCGATCTTCTGCTGATTCAAGCACAAATACAAAGAAACCTTTGCCTACAAAGTAAGATTTAATTCCTTCCTTGATCAAAGGGGTCCAGTTTCTCTTGATCCAGTCTTCTACAGATTTAGGCGATGGCCATAGGCCGGTGAACTATCCTATGAGCCCTCTATCTGCGAGATTCAGTGCCGAGCGGCAGGTTTCTTCCTCAGGGAGGGCCACCATGGGAATGCAATCTTTTTTCTTGATGAATTTCTGTTGCTGGGCAGAAGGAGGGCGTCTATTGCATGCTTCGATTATTTTCTGGAATTCAATGACCTCTGGAGGGAGAGGGGGAGGATCCGCCTCCCCATCACCTGGCATGGCTGCCTAGAGCCACAGCTGCTTGAGCGATCGCTGCACCAGATCAGTCGGCGCTGGGGCTAGGTCTCGCTGTGGTGCGCGGGTCTGATCCGATCTTGTCGGAGCTCGATCTTCCCAATGTCCTGCTATTTTCATTATTTTACCCATTGATGTGAAACTAATTTAATTATTTTTACTCATTTTACTTATTTAAGTGGAAATAATTTAATACACCATTTATTTATGAATTATTTCCATTATTTTACCCGTTCAAATGGAAATAGTTTAATGAATCATTTTTTTATGAATTGTTTCCGCCCATTTACCGAGTGAAATGAAAGCAATTTAATAGATCATTTATTTATGAATAGTTTTCATTAATTAACTTAATAAATCATTGTTTTGAGTTAGTTACCCATAATAAAGGTCATTAACCACTTTTTATTTTTATTTTTTCCCCTTACAAAAATAATAAAATACTGGAAGTAGTTAGTTCTTGATGTGGTCTAACAATTATTTGTTATTGTTTGACCATATAAAATCTAACAATTATTTTTTTATAACTAGTAGAGGTTTTCCTCCTCATTTTACCATGACCATTTCATCACCACTACTATAGCTAAATTTATTTTAAACTCTACAATCCTTTGAGTTCTCATATTCCTTAGCCCTTCGCTAGCTAAACCATTTTTTTGGAGAGAGATTATTTAGTCGCAACACCACCCCAACAGGGTCAGAAGCATGTGCGACAAAACATAAATAATGCCCCTAATTTGAAAAAAAAGAAAAAGGGAAAGGGAAAATAGAATTCCAAAAACTAGGGGAACCTAGGCAATTAGGGCTAATAGCCCAATGCTAACATCAGAGGAAGATCAAATACCTTAATCCAACAATAGGGTAATCAACCTAAGTAGAATAAGGTTATTAAAAGTAAATAAGCATTGTGCTTGTTGTGGTACATATGATCATTACACTCGCGAGTGTTCTCTTCTCCCATAAATGCATCATGCATGGAAGTGACGAAGAATGCTAAGCATGGTAAACAACCACCTTCATCCTCAACTCAAGCCCCTCCTTCACAAAAAAATGCTATTTTGAACTGGTTTCCCACTCAATTATATGTGGCCACTAATGATGGTGAAAATGCTCCTCCTACTATAGCCTTGAATCAACCTAGGATTGAAACATACCAAATCTTGATGTTGGATTCTGCCAATATTAACCTTGCCACTCATTCATGTCAATATGGTCCCCCACCTAAGGCTCAACCAACTCCATCCATTGAACCTCTATCATCACCTAATGGAACCCTACATATTCCTCGACCATTGATTGAGGCATTTCCTAAGATCACCAAGGGTCCATTACATAAAAACATACCTAATATCGATGCTTAAGCTACCCACAACTACAAAATTATAAATGACTTGACATAGTCCCCTACTACCATATAACCTTTAAAGGTCCTCCAAACATGTTATTCACAACAAAATGATCTAATTTATGCTTTGGGTGTTGTTGACCCTTCTTATGATTGTATGATCATATTTGATGTTGATAAAGCTGATAATCCATGTCTCTCCTCAGCCATAACTTTCCAAATAACAATGTTGATTAAGGATGTAGTTATTCATTATCGAATAAGGTGAATCTATATGTGTGATGTTTGCCCAAGTATAGTGGAAACTTGGATCACCTAACCTCTTACCATCTATAATTAGATTATGAGTGTATCATGGTCACCCCTCGTCACGTGAAGGCTTATACTAGAATTATCTCATTAAGACTGTCGACATATAGGCCTTACTAGATATGGAGGTTATTAATGCCCCTCTTGATCATAATATACTATTAGGCCATGAAGGTGGCCTTCTCATCTATATATTGCACAATGAGCTTCCCTCATAATGGGAAGGGAATCACTTTATACCAACTCATGTATTATTATAACCCTAAGACTTAGGTTGACTCTAATTAAGAAATATCCTCAAGGATTAACAACCAATCCATGCCTCCATTATCAAAAGTAAGACGAGGGGTCTACAAATACTCCAAACTACTTGGGGCTTACTATGGCCCACTTCCTACATTTAGTACACTAGGATACTCTCAAGTGTGCAGGGTGTATGGATCCCAAACTTCTTAGAGGCCTGAGTTCTCCTTTTTGTAGCCAACTATTCAACATTTACACTTGTAACTTCAATGTGGATGACTAGGGGAGTTCCCCCCAGTCATTACCTATTCAACTAGATACCTTTCGTATTCCTACCGATGATAGTGGTTAGTACACTATTTATGGCCATGTTGAACTTACTAAACATTATGTTGGGGAATCTATTAGGGTATTTGGATCCTTCAACTCCTACCCAACTTTCTCAGCTACAAACCTTCTTAGTCTTAACACCCATTTGAGTTATTCCCATAACCCCATTCATTGCTTCAATTCTAGTTCAACCCCAACTGATGTCTATTCCTGTTATGTAAGTGGTTGGAAAAGGGGGAAAGGTTAAGAAGATAGGGGACACAATTAGGATAGCTAAGGTTGTGACCACCCAAACCACTGCACGAAAGCAATGAACTCCCTATACTTTTTGTGATCTTCATGGCCACGCTACCAACAAATTCCCTTTGCTTCCAAAGCTTAAGGGGTTTATTAGCTTGTGTGAGACAAAATCATACCCTTCCATTCTAGTGGTAAACATCACTCTTCTTGTATCATCAAAGTGCAACAAATTTTTACACACAAATCACTCTTGCACTTTGTGCGACATTTATAGTCATTACTCTCATTATTGGCTAAAAATTCCACACTTAAGTGATACACTTGTTGTCATGCAAAATTGCAAGTCACTCATAGTGGAGTCTCCACTCATCTACTTGTAAACCTTGGTGTATCCCTTGCACGAGGGCAAGTCTCCACTCAACCTATCATTGAGATTGGCACTCCTAATGTGGAAATGGATAAGAACATTGTACACATCCTTTAGTTCATTGACCGTAGGGTAGACATATTTATATCTCACTTTGACATTTGTTTGTGAACATTCAAACATACCATATATGTCCCATGTCACTTCAGTCTCAACATTAGTGGAACTTTAGTCCACTAGTCTTCCGTCTACTCTTGTAGGTGTTGTGTGTAACAACCCTAGGTTAAAAGTTCATGTAATAAAGCTAATAAAGATGAAATAAGACTAAGGTCGCAGGACATATTTTCCAAGCTGAACGTTGGGAAAAACATCCTAGTGGGTGTTCATTTGGTTTATTATGGCTAAGGAAAATTGGAAAACGAAATGGAAAAGGCTTTGAAAAGGCAAGAGGAATTAATTGGCATTTTATCTATGAAAATAAAGGAAATTAGGAGAAAAGGAAGGTGAAAGGTCACAGGGTGCATGTGAAGAGGAAATTGAAGGAAATTAGTGGAAATTGAAGAAAACAGAGGCCTCAATAATAAAAAGGATTTTGAGGATCAACTCATAGCCTTTTGTCAGTTTGGCTTTAGAATTACTATTAGAAAGAGAATAGCATCAAGAGGAGAAAGTAATCAAGCAAGCAAAGGAAGGGCAAGAAGAAAAGGGAAGCAAAGGTCAAGCAAGGAAAAGTTGGATAAAGTGGCTACATCGGGATTACTTTCATGTATCGAGTTGCATGTATGACTTCCTTGCTAGTTTTGGCATGCATGGTACATGCATGTGTGTATTTTGTTCTCTTTTTGTCATTGATATGGGTTTTTTCAAGTGTGACAATGGTTTCAACCTTGCCTTATTGTTTCCAGATAACCATGGTGTGATGGGGTTGTTTTATTTGGTTGAACCGGATTGCCGAATGGTTTTGAAACTGAGTGGGGTGGTCTAAGGAAAATTGCCAAAGTCCTAAGAATCCATTGACCTATAAATGGCAGGATACATGGTAAAGCTTGAGGGTGGAGACAAGAAAATTCCCCACGATTTAGGTGGAGATATTAAGAGGCATCCATGCTTGTTAGGCCTAGTGATACCTTGACCAATAATGGTGGGATTGTGATAAAGTGTGTAGTGTATGTTTCTTTGTCTGGGCCTAGGAATCCCTTGACCGGTGATGGTGGGATACTGTTTCTAGGAAAAATAGTGTCTTTTCGAATGACTAGCTCTCTAGGTTTGGTAGCTACCCTAGAAACAACAGTTTAAAAAAATTCAATGATTTCTTCTATGTATAATAGATAAGAGAAATATAATGGAACCACCCTGGAACTTTCGCTTAATCCCTTGCTCGATCTCTCTCCCCCTTGATAGAGCTTGCAAATCCTCCCCGTACTTAACCTAATTGGAGAGTACCTATAGAAACACAGTAACAAAGAACTGTCAAAGCATCTTGATCTATTATAACGTAAACATTATAGAATCAGATATATAATGAACATGCAATAGCATTCACAAATGATAACATTCACAATTGCACAATCATATGGAAGAAAACTTGAAGAACTTTATTAAATATAAGGGAGAATTACAACCCATTTTTATGATCCAGTGTCATCCTCCCAACTTCAATCCCTCTTCACCTCATGAAATAGCAAGATCACACCAACAATACAATGCTCTTTTCATCAAATACAAACTATCAACACTTCCTTGCAATTCACAATATTCCAGCCTCTATATCTCTTAGATGAGGGATCCATTTATAGATGTGTGCAAGGGTGTGAGTCATCTTTGGGGTTTTGATTAGTGTCATTCCACTTGTTACTATTGGTTCCACTTGGAGATTTCTTGGATCTCTTACTCATCCCTGGGCGAATTTAGAGAGGCAAGTGTCATAGGAGAAGTTTCTAGAAGATTCCTTGAGCAACCACCTAGCAAAATATCTTGGAAATTTGTCCATTCTTGCCCATTGCACCCTATAGAAGGCCTAATCAGTATGCATCACACCTGGCCAGTGTAGCAGTCAGTATGGTCAAGTTTAGGCCATTTCTGGATGGTTTCTCAGGTGGAACTTTTGGGGAATGATGTAATCAGATGACCATGTTCTTTTAGGGTATGAAACAACTCTTTTTAGGGGTTTATGAGCCCTAGTTTATCGACATATAAGTTTGGGTTTGAAGTGCCCAAATATGTCTATAACTGTTGCCCCCTAAAGCATGAAGTCATAAATCTTGATGTCGGGTGAAATGATTTATCATGAGGATTCGAGGTTTCGAACTGGAAGGTGACCTACATAAGTTACAATACAATACATCATCATAATATAATTTTCATGATCTAGCTGAGGTAGGCATTCCCATTCCCATGCTTAGCTTTATAAATTCATTTCATGTACATAGATCAGATAGTCGTCGGCAGATGCAGACTGGTGATTCTTCAGATGTAGAGTCATCATCCTTGGTTTGGATGACTATCTATGAAGCGTCTTTGTACATTTGATGTTTTTATATCCCTGAATATATCGCAGCTCGGATGGATGAAACTAGATCCGGGGTCTTCAAACTCATTCAATCTTCGCTCGATGTACAAGTCAATCCATGTGAAGAGATGTTCTGAAGTCGAACATGGAAAGACATCGCTTGATTACCATCCAATAATGTGAGTTGTTAATAGGCGTGAGAGGAATCACCGATAATGATAATGACCCTCAAGGTACTATAGTACAATTGACGTGGTGTGAATATATGATCCGATGTCGAACACCATGCAAAATCTTTCGGTTGAAGGCCATTGATGTCAACCTGTTGCCGGAAGTGAGAAACTTGCCATTGATGCATGCAAGCTTCAAAGCACTGAAAGGGGTGTTTCTAAGTCAACTTCTTGGATAATGAGTTGATGTCGACAAGAAGTGACTTGTCATAGGAGGGCATTAATGTATTCCACATCTTCAAAACGAAATGAAACAAATGATTTCTGGAGGTGAAAACGATCTGACGACACAAGGTACAGGAATGGCTGTCACAAAAAAATGAAGGTTGGAGGTATTGCAGTGGATGAGGCATTAACTGGATTGTGGTTTCTCAACTGAATGACTTCTCTTGAACATGTCGGTGACACTGAGATGGATTGGTAACGTTAACCCCAAAAGATGGATGGTGTGAAAGACCAATGGTGAGATGACCGGTAAACGAAATAACCCAACCCGACTCAATAATGGTGATGGAGTGAAAGTGTCATGTTTAAAAACGATCTGCTACCATAAGTTCTTCAAGTTTTTTCCCTTTTTCCCCAGTCATTGCTAACCAGTACCTCTTTATTTTTGTCAAGCTTGAGGAGGATAACATATGCTTGTTCTATAATTTGCCCTTCGGGCAAACCTATCGCTATGTTTTAACGAGTCTAGCGACAATGAAACTTGGTCTTGCCTAGAATGGACAAATTTGTCACTATTGTTTTAACAAGTTTAACAACAAGGATAACTCGGTCCTTTTCATGTTTAGAGAGTTTGAAAAGGGATGAAAAGAAAACTCCAGAAGTTATTTTTTGTAAAATAATCCCTTAGGTCCGAAAAAGGATAAAATAATAGAAAAAGGATGACTTTTCTGATCACTTTAACGAGCTGAAAAAGACAAGCGCTCGAACTTTTTCGTAAGATAATCCCTCAGGTCTGAAAAAGATTAAAATATACAGGAGGGATGACATTTCCAAGCACTTTAACGAGCTGGAAAGGCCAATTGGTTGACAATATTTTCATATTTAACAAGTCTGAAAAGGGTTTAAAGGAGACTCGATTTTTGAGGAACGAGTGGTGTCTAGGGTAGCAACTGGTTCTGGGTAATCTTGGAACTTTTCAAAACATGGTGAATTCTATTAAGAGGCTGGGTAACAAGACCACTCATTGCAACTGTTCCTCAAAAAGGGTAAACAACCAAGTGGAAGCGTATGACCGGCCAAAAGAATGGAGGTGATGAGAGGTACACAACCAAGGCTCAAAAGGATGATAGAATGGCAATCACAAAGGTTAATTACTAAAGGTGGGTTCATTTTTTGACAAGCTTAAACCATGGGGGAACTATGCTTGGATTCAATTTCATTTTTTTACAAGCTTGAAATGACCAAACTCTGCTTGGAGTCAGTTTCATTTTTACACAAGCTCGAAATGACAAAAATTATGCTTGAAGTCAATTTCATTTTTACACAAGCTCAAAACGACAAAATTTTGCTTGAAGTCAATTTCATTTTTACACAAGCTTGAAATGACAAAATTATGCTTGGGTGCAATTTTTAACATATTTTTTTTATAAGCTCGAAATGACAAAACTAAAAATTAAAAAACGACAAAACTAAAAATTGAAAATGAAATTAAAAAAAATAGTTTGCATGCCCCCAACATGATGAAAAGGAGAGTCTCCTATAACTAGATGGAAATCACTGCGGTGAAGCAGGACGACTTCATCCAGAATAGACAAAGGTGAATGGTGTGATAGATCAGTATGACAGACAAATCACGTAACCTACAGGGAAACTTATCTTTACAGCTAGGTGCGTCCAGAATAGACAAGGGTGCATGCCCCCTAAGATTCGTTACATTCACTAGATTACTCATAGTGATCAAGTGGATGGAATGAAGGTTCAAGTGATACCGTTGATGGTAAAGGACCATTTAAGGATGATGATTGAATTGGATTTATGCTTGGACTGGGAAATGAAAGCTGGTCAATGGTGACAATTTTGCCTTCGTGTGGGAAACACATCACTCGGAAGAGTGTTGAAACAATAGCCTCCATGTTATAAACATAGTCACATCCAAGGAGTAAATTGTAATCTAACGTTCTTTGGACTACCATCACGTTTAGATGAATGGTTTTACCTCCCAATGTGATTGGTAACTCATGAAGGATCCCTAAAGGTCGACTAATTCCTTTGTTAAAGCCTAATAGATTCTATGTAACAGGCATAAGCGATGGCGAACCAAGCACTTTCCAAGCAGTTGAGGAAAGAATACTCACAGATACACCCTCATCTATGATAGTGCCAGACACGATTATTTTGTAAATTTGTACTATGATCTGGAAAGGTAGATAAGAAGGAAGGCGAGATCTTGCTAGTCGATTCCAATCAAAGGAAGTGACTAGACTACTTGGAGGGGATACCAAATAAATGGGTAAATTAACCCCTTGAGTTACGAGAGCTGGAGGGTTTTCCTCTTGTCTAGATGGCACAAGTGGATTTCCCCCAACGTCGTTTGAATCTGAAGTAATATAAAGAACTTGAATGGTATCATCTCCACTCTCTTCGGGAAAGGTACAATTTTCTGATGGTAAAACTGGGTCAACTGTCACCTCGACCTATTGACTTTGGTCGGGTATGGACTCATAAGATTCATTTTCAGAGAGAGTGGTTTCGACTGACGGTTGATTTAAGTCAGTTGGTTTTTCAACTAGTAAAGGACTTGGGGAGAGTTTCCTGTAGCCAGATGGAATTCATTGTGATGATGTAGGACGGTTATCCAACACTCTTTTGGCTTCATCCAAAAAGGGACAAAGGTGAAGGGTATGGTTCCCTTCACATAGCCTACATGGAAACCTAACCTTTCTCGTCTGTTCATGAACTTTACTATCACTAGTCGAAGGTGTGTTATCAACATCATCTTCAGAATTTGATGACATAGGATGTCGTGAATAGGGAGACCATTCTTTCAAGATCTGAGGAAAGCAAGGACTGTCTCCAGAAAAATGGTCACCTGCATAAATTACGCACGGAAATTTGGCTTTGGAAAGTCTAATGTGCGGATTTTCATCAGATGATGCATTCAAAGCAATGGTTGCTTGGTTGCCCCCTTGCTGAATTGACTTCTTCCTCTTCTCCTTCCCTTTCTTCTTCTTCTCAGCCACCCGGTTACTAGCATCACTACTGTCACCAAGCAAAGAGGAAGAAGGGGAGGGGGAAACAAACGAAGAAGAAGGTGAAGGGTCGACTTCAGTATCAACTGGAGGTTGACTTGATTGTGGAGGAATGATGGCATTTTGAACCACCGAGGTTGAAAACAACCATATTGGTAGGTCAATGGTAATTCCTGGGAGGGACAATGTGGCCATATAGGCAGCACCAATATTTCCCCAAGAGGAAAAATGACTGGGATTCCCCTCAAAAGGGATTCCTTGATTGGTGGAATCCAAATTCGTTGCCATATGTCTCAACCTAAGATCAACTAAGGAAGTGAAATGTTATTCCAAATTCAATTAATTTTAATGATGCTCTGACACAAATTTACTTTTTCAGTTTTTAAGAGTCGAGAAAAAGTTAAAGATGACTCTAGTCTCCTTCAATTTTTAATGAGCCTGAAGTGACAAGTGCTTAGATGGACCTTTTCTTTTAAAGAGTTGAAAAGGAACGAAAAATGAATACTCTGGAAAATCTAGATAGAGGGATTACCAAACCAATCGCAAAACTGCAATATTCACCTTGGTGATAATTAAAGAGAAATTACCAAGGACATATGTACGGTAGTCAATCTTCCTGAATGTTGTGTTCAGTGCATTGCGATCAATAAGGCGGTAGACTCGGCTTCCTATGGATAAAGGATATAAGCCTATTGTGGTCTCCCAATATATACTCGATGGTACAGGGAGCACAAATCTGTGCTAGTACTTGTCGTATCAAGGAGGAGGAATCACCCAACCTTCGATGAAAACAATAGTTACTAGTTTTTACGATGCCAGAACACGTCTCTAGCCTAGACCTCTAGATGTGTTGCGTTAAGTTCCAAAGCGTTTTTAGGCTCATTGAAATTTATTTTAGAGTTGATCTTGTTTAAATTTTTCCTTTCAATGGTTCACCGCGTGGATGTTGATTTGAAATTCCTAAAATATAATTTGCAATGATAAACAATCTTTGTTTATTTTGAGCAATGAAAATCCTAGCTACTAGGGAAAGAAGATTACAATTCTTTCAAACAAAGAGCAAAGAGCACACACTAATGCATTTTCCTAAATCATTTTTCGCACACAAACTAAATGCAAATGCAAATGCATGTATTTGTTTTTCATTCTCCTTAATGTGAAAAATGCCAAAAAGGAAAACTAAATGCAGAAAAGATCTGAAATATTTCTTTCAAAATGACATTTTCAACAATTTCTTCTTCAAAAGAGAAGGGAAGACTAAACGACACTTTTCAATTTTGAATAAAAAAATGATTTTGACACTTCGAATATAAACAAATCAAACCAAATACATGACGAAAATTTCAATCGATTATCTAGGGAAGGAAGAATCCATGACACTTCTTTTTTCGACACAAAACGACAGTTACAACACCTTTTGCATCAAAGCGACAAATCGATTTAAGCAACTTTTTGACAAAGGATTGTAAATGATGGAAAAATACATAAAAGCATTTACTAATCCTAATCTAATGGAGGCTAATCTATGTGATGCAAGTAGGCTTCAATAAGGAGGAACTGTTCATAAGCAACAAAAACAACTAAACAAAACTGAAAACAAGGACAAAAACCCCCAATTTCTAGAATGGAAATAGGTTCAGTCAGTCATCACACATGGGCTTCACATAAACAGGGATGCATCTCACTTTACACACTTAGGAGGTGTGATGCATACTGGTTTACAATGACAGACAATGCGATGGGCTAGGGAGCACAATTGAAGTGGGTTTTGGCTCAGATGTGCAACTGTTTTCACTGAGTTAGGCTGAGCTGTGATCAACAGTAAAGAGCAAAATATAGAGGGAGGTATTGAGAGGTTACTGAGCTACCAAAAGGGCATATAGAATGATTGTAAATCAAATGTTTAATTCATAAACCAAACCAGGGATTGACTGAAGTAGCATTCATCTACTATGCAATTGCAGAGCAAAAGCAATTTGAAGGCTACCTGGTTGACTTCAGGCTCTATCTATAATTTATAAAAGAAACAATAACAAGCAAATTTCTATTCGAGTTCCCTAGCCGAGTTGCCAATTTGTTTCTAGGAAAACTAGTGTCTTTTAGAATAAATTGCCCTCTATGTTTGGCAGCTACCCTAGAAACAACAATTTAAAGCAATTCAATGATTTCTTCTATGTATAATAGATAAGAGAAATATATTGGAACCAACCTGGAACGTCTGCTTAATCCCTTACTCGATCTCTCTCCCCCTTGACAGAGCTTGCAACTCCTCCCCATACTTAACCCGCTTGGAGAGTACCTATAGAAACACAGTAACAAAGAAATGTCAAAGCATCTTGATCTATTATAACATAAACATTACATAATTCGTTATATAATGAACAACAATAGCATTCACAAATGATAACATTCACAATTGCACAATCATATGGAAGAAAACTTGAAGAACTTTATTAAATATAAGGGAGAATTACAACCCAGTTGTCTGATCCAGCATCATCCTCCCAACTTCAATCCCTCTTCACCTCATGAATAGCAAGATCACACCAACAATACAATGTTGTTTTCCTCAAATACAATCTATCAACACTTCCTTGCAATTCACAATATTCCAGCCTCTAGATCTCTTAGATGAGGGATCCATTTATAGATGCGTGCAAGGGTGTGAGTCATCTTTGGGCTTTTGATTAGTGTCATTCCACTTGGAGATTTCTTGGATCTATTACTCATCCCTGGGTGAATTCAGAGAGGCAAGTGTCATAGGAGAAGTTTCTAGAAGATTCCTTGAGAAACCACCTAGCAAACTGTCTCAGACATTTGTCGATTCTTGCCCATCACACCCTATAGAAGGCCTAATCAGTATGCATCACACCTGAGCAGTGTACCACTCAGTATGCATCACACCTGGCCATTGTAGCAGTCAATATGGTCTAGTTTAGGCCATTTTTGGATGGTTTCTCAGGTGGAACTTTTGGGGAATGAAGTAATTAGATGACTATGTTATTTTACGGTATGAAACAACTTTTTTTAGGGGTTGATGAGCCCTAGTTTATCGACATATAATTTTGGGGTTGAAGTGCCAAAATATGTCTATAACAGATACATGTTAAAGCATGGTTATATAGATGAGGGTTTTGAGCCTAGGAATCCCTTGAATGGTAATTGAGAGATACACGATAAAGATTGAGAATCCTGGTTGGTTTTGTTATGAGTCCCACATTCATGCTTGGAATATGACATAGGGGCAATTGGCCGAAAAAAATGTTTGGTTCATCCCAATCTATGCTCAAGTGGTACATGGAAGTCCCTGAGTTGGTTGGCTTTTGCATATGTTAATAAGAGCTCTTTTCCTTTGTATTTCATGAGTAAATGTATTTGTTATCATGTGGCTTTGATGGTCGTTCTATCATTATGATGATTCTGGTTATATGTTGGTTATAATCATGGCCAATCGCAAACTTGAGTTATGGTCCTTATGATGTTTTGATTAGTAAATGAAGGGCTAATGAATGTATGACCTAATAGATGATATTGAAACTATTGTGAGAGGGCATCATAACTTCTTGATGAATCTCAGATAAGTATGAGGCCCCTATGTTTAGATGTGCGTTTATGACCTACAGATTACATGTTCATGATGTATTTGATGAAATTATTGTCATGGTTAGGATGGTTTAGGTTGAGTCCTTGTTAAAGTTTCATGTTAGAGGCTTTGTATTATTGTTATTTATCATTTCTGAGAGTTTCATTAAGTTCTGCGCAAAGGTCTGGGTCCTAGCCTTGAAAAAGTGGGTCGGTCATTGGCAAAAAATTGAGTCAAAAAGGCTATAATAGATGGGATGTAGGCTCATGAGAGCAATTAGGGGGTCTCAGCCATTGGCTTTACTTGTCAAGGGAATGCCTGAGAGCCATGGTATGTGAAAAGCTATGTTAACTCAAGGGTTGGGCACTTGGGGTGAAAATTCCTTTGGATATGTTTGGAAACTACAAATACAAACGAATAAGTGCTTTGCTTGAATACAATAAGTCTTTTTAAACTTGATTTTGTCTGATATTATGTGGATATGTGCTAGATTCACGAACACGTATTTGATAGGTATTGCAATTCTTTCTAGTGATAGCTGAATTCGTCAAGGAATTGGAGTTGCTTGAGAAATGATATGTGCCTGTGTTCAGTTACAAGGCAACGTGTTTGACACAGCAAGGTAAGATAACCAATATATTGTTATATTTATGCACTAACAATTATGTGTTAATGACAGTATGATGCAGGGAATTGCATGGAAAAGAGACTGCCATGAAATATTGAAGAAGGCTTGGGTTGATATTTCCCTTGGAGGCATTGTGAACCAATGAGGATTGAGTCATGGTGTATGTTGAAAGTTTTGTGCCTTCAGTATTTTGTGATTTATTTGTACCTAATTTGTAGTTTTGTTTATTTCTAGTGCATGACCATTCCACTTTATTTGTGGTGTCATATTACTATTGGTTTTCCATGGTGGCATTCCTATTTGTTTCTTGTCTTGCCTTTTTATGTTTTGAGGGTCTTGGGAATTGGTTGAGGAAAGAGGAAATTTAATGGAGCTCGGGGGGAGCTAAATGGAATCAAATAGGTAATGTAAGACCTGGGTGAAGCTCAATGCATGAATAAAGGGCAGTTGAAGGCAAGAGTATGGAAATTAGCTGGATTGGTTGGGTCCATTGGGATAAATGGACGATGGCATAATAGTCATGAGAATGGTAACATGAAAGGTAAAGTAATGGATTTGAGGCATCAGATGTCTTAGCTATGTTGGGAACTATTTTTCTAATGTTGTGTATGTTGTGCACAGATAAAGGGAGTTCCCTTAACCTTGACATTGTGATATCCAATACTTATGCTGTGATCATGATTATGTTGATGTATATATATGTATACATGTATGTATAAATTCCATTGTCTGATAGGGTCGTCATGGATCATGATTATTTTATGCTAATGTTTATATGTATATATGTACGCATGTGTGTTGTTGTTTGGTAGGGTCATCAGCGATAATTCTGGTGGAGGAAAGATGGCTTATGCAGGTGAATGACATGAAGAGGTTCTTGGTTTATGAGGAATAAAGTGCGAAGAGTAGCCCTAACAAATCTATGAGGCCAGTATCACATGGATATGAATTGATATTATGTGTTTATATTATGTCTATGTTTATGCTATGGCATGTAATGCTGAGGAATACATCAACATAATGAGAGTAGCGTGATTTGTGGCATGCTGGGACAAGCATTGAAATTTGATAAGATACTAGAAGCACAGTTGCTTGGTAAGGAAAATGTGGTCTTAGGATGTGCAGTATTGGTGTTGTGTACATGTAGCATATGTAGTATTGTGTACATACGATGTTGTGTGCATGTTGCATATGCGGTGCCGGGTAAAATGGTGTTATGAACATGTCGTATATGTAGTGCTATGTATAGATGGTTTTGTGCACATGTTGTATATGTGGTGCTCTTTACATGTGGTGCAGTGTACACATTGTACATATGGTGTTGTGTATATAGGGTGTTGAGTACATGTGGTGCTATGTACATGTTGTGCACGAGGTGTTGTGTGTGTGCAGTGCTATGTACATGTTGTGCAGGTGGTGATGTGTACATGTGATGCCATGTACACGTTGTGTAGATGGTGCTGTGTACATGTGGTGCTGTGTACACGTTGTGCAGGTGGTGTCATGTACATGTGGTGTTATGTACACATTATGCGAGTGGTGTTGTGTACAGGTGGCACTGTGTACATGTTGTATATGTGACACTGTTGTGCATGTGGTATTGTGTGCATGTTGTACATGTTGTGTTGTGTACATGTGGTATTATGTGCATGTCGTACATGTTGTGATGTGTACATGTGGTACTAGGTACGTGCATTGCGTAGTTGTGGTATCTTGACATGTGTATTCCTTCTCCTTGATCCAAATTTAGGGCTTTCAACCAGCTTCCCTTCTCCTCTCTTGAGCTTCAACTTTGTAAGCATGACATTCACTCGCAAACAGTTAAATCCTTCTCGCAAAAAGAAAACCAAGAGCTTTGATACAAAACTTGATTTGATTGGGTAATTAGTTTGTTGTACTAAATTCCTTTTCAGAATATGAAAGGGGCTTAAGGATTCATGAGGTTAATTGCAAGTTTAAACATGATTATTTGAGTGCTTTTATGTAAATTTTATGTGCAAATTAACATAAACAAATGACTAAACAAAAACATATAACAAACATGAACATTACAAAAAACAATGTCACAATAGAACATCATGAAAGAGTTCACCCTGCCTAGGCTACATCTCCTTGGTCCAACTTCCAATGGCTTGAACCTCTCTATTATTTTCAAAAGTGTGAATACATTAGTTTACAATGCTCAAGAAGCTCTGAAACTTGTTCCAATGGCTCAAGAATGCCCAAAAATACCTATGGTGCATGGTTATGCTCCTAATTTGGTAAAAAAGGAAGTTATGGATTTCCCAAGTATTTCTGCTAATCGCACCACAATTTTTTCAAAATCCGGCACCATCCTAGAAATTTGCCCCAAATCGTGCTATCAAAGCAAAATTTTTGTCGATTTTTGAGCGAAATTATAAGATGCATTAAATTTCCTCTAACGCCTTGAGTCCGAATTCCATGGCCATAATGGGGCCATGTGCCCAGGGCTAAGGCCAACAACCCACCCCCATTGGCTGGGTCCACGCTCCCCCTTTGATGGTGGTCACATTAGTGACACGTGCCCAAGGGGTAGCCCTTTCCCCGAATTGACACGCCCATGCAATTTAAATATATGCCACGATCTAGTATGATTAAGACCTTCTTCGATGGTGTGTTGGTAGTTGGCTTGGCTTGTTGTTTGGTGGTAATGGGTTCGATCCCTGCTGCTTCTATCTGGAACTTGACCCAAAATTTTAGTGGCCCCGGGATGCCATGTGGTGGCCTCTTGCTGGGCCACATGTCAGCCCGTGGTTGGCCACCAACTGCCCAATAAAAAACTGCCAACTGTGAACCTAGGTAACTGTCACGTGTTTTCCTACCATTCAGTAGAGGAGCCCATTGACCAGTCAACCTACCACATAAACTTGTATAATCAGTGCCACGTAATTAGTATGACTGCTAATTGGGCTGTCACATTTTGCAAAAATTTGCTTGTTTGGGAAAACAAACAAAACACGATTCTGGGAGCATATGGTGTTCGTTTCACGTGAAATGAGTTGCGCCAAATTCAGGATGACAAGCACTACGCAGTCATTCAAGTTCCACAAAAATCAGACAACTTTAAATTTTGAGCTATTTTTGAGAACTTGATCAATATCCTTCATTGTTTTCCGGTTGAGGCAAAAGAGATTTGGTATATGTACATATTTATGTATGGTTGTTATTGTACATTCCGTAATGAGTTGTGTTAAATCTCTAGTAAACGATATGATTGTCATGTTTTCAACAAGTTGTTCATTATAAATACTACAAAAAGCTAAGTTATAAAGCTCCATGGGAAATATGTTTTGGTTTTCAACGGTCTTGGTGGTCATAGGTGTCATAGAGAACTAAGGACGATGTTCCCCTAAGGGAGAGGGGTTTGTAACAACCCCAGGTTAAAAGTTCATGTAATAAAGTTAATAAATGAAAAATAATACCAAGGTCATGAGACATGCATTCCAAGCTAAATGTTGGGCACAACATCCTAGTGGGTGTTCATTTGGTTTATTATGGCTAAGGGAAATTGGCAAAGGAAATGGAAAAGGATTTGGAAAGGAAAGAGACATTAATTGGCATTTTATTTATGAAAATAAAGGAAATTAGGAGAAAAGGATGGTGAAAGGTCACAAGTTGCATGTGAGGAGGAAATTGAAGAAAATAGAGGCTTCAATAATAAAAAGGCTTTTGAGGATCAGTTCACAACCTTTTATCAGTTTGGCTTTGGAATTAATCTCATAAAAAGAAGAGAAACAAGAGGAGAAATCAAGAAAGAAAGCAAAGGAAGGGCAAGAAAGCAAAGGTAAGAAAAGATCAAGTAAGGAAGAGTTGGATCAAGTGACTACAACAAGATTTCTTGTAGGTATCGAGTTGCATATATGATTTCCTTTCTAGTTTTGGCATACATGATACATGCATGTGTGTATTTGGTTCTCTTGTTGTCATTGGCATGGGTTTTTCCAGGTGTGACAGTGGTTTCAACCTTGCCTTTCCATTTCCAGATAGTCATGGTGTGATGGGGTTCTTTTACTTGGTTGAGTTGGATTTCTAGATGGTTTAAAAATTATGGGGTTGTCTCAGGAAAATTCCCAAAGGCTTAAGAATCCATTAATCAGTAAATGGCGGGATACACGGTAAATCCTAAGGGTGGATACAGGAAAATTATTCATGGTTTAGGTTGAGAGATCCAAAGGCATCCATGCTTGTTAGACCTAGTGATCCATTGACCGGTAATGGTTGGATTGTGGTAAATCCAGTAGTGTATGTTTCTTTGTTGGGGCCTATGAATACCTTGACTGGTAATGGTGAGATATATGGTAAAGCCTGGTTGTATAGATGAGGGTTTTGGGCCTAGGAATCCCTTGACCGGTAATGGTAGGATACATGGTAAAGCTTGAGAAGCCTTGGTTGGTTTTGTTTTGAGTCCCACACTCATGCTTGGAATATCTCACGGGGGTTATTAGATGAAAGAAAGATTTGGTTCAACCCAATCTATGGTTGGATGGTACATGGAAGTCACTAACTTGGTTGACTTTTGCATATGTTGATAAGAGCTCTTTTCCCTTGTATTTCATGAGTAAATGTATTTTTTATCATGTGGCTTTGATGGTCATTCTATCATTGTTATGATTCTAGTAATATGCTGGTTATAAGCATTGGTTAATGACAAAATTAAGTTATGACTCTCATCATGTTTTGATTAGTAAATGAATGGCTAATGAATGTATGACCTAATAGATGATAATGCAACTATTGTGAGAGGGCATCAGACCTTCTTGATGAATCTCAGATAACTCTGAGGCCCCTATGTTCAAATGTGTATTTATGACCTGTAGGTCACATGTTCATGATGTGTTCGATGAAATTCCTATCATGGCTAGGATGGGTTAGGTTGAGTCCTTATTCAAGTTTTTCATTATAGGCCTTGTCTTCTTCTTATTTATCATTTCCGTTAGGTCCCTATACTACTAGTGTAACCCCTTATTGTTATTAGTGTAACCCCCTTATTATATTGTTGTGCCCATGTAGCCCCTATATTGTTATTATTGTGCCCCATAGAATCCCACTATTGTTATTGTTGTTGTTCCCTTACATTATTATTGTTATGCTGGATCTGATTATATTATGACCCCTTAGACTCCTATATATAGAAATGAGGCCTTGTCATTTGTATCATCCAAGAATTGTTCATTTGTGTAAGGTAAAAGAGGTTTCCCCCTCAAAGAGGTTGATTTCTAAGGCGTTGATCTTTCTTTTCTATATTTTTGTGAGTTGGTTTCATAACATTTGGTATTAGAGCTTTGGATTCTAGGGTTTTGCTGCTCCAAATAGATGATTGTGGAATTTTCGCTATAACTATTTCCCTGCGAAGTTTCAAAAGCTAAAAAAAAAACACATTTGAGCCAAAATATCGAAGATCCTTAGGTCCAAATTTTAGATCTTTTCACGCTATATTTTCAGAGATATGATCTGAGGAAGTTAAGGTTTTTGCAAGCTCCAGAATTCCATCTTAAATAGGTCATCGTAGAATTTGCACTATAATTGTTTTTCTATGAAGTTTCAGACTCTAAAATTAAAACCCCTTTGATCTGAAAACTTGGTGAAGCTCGAGTCCAAATTTCAGATCTTGTTTCACTATATTTTCGAAGATACATTCCACGAAATTTAGGGTTTCTCAGGCTCCCAAATTACATCCCAAACATGCGACCTGGGGAAAATCATCATATTTTTCTCTCTGAGCATCATATTGAAATTCCATAAAAAGCTACAAAAAGAGGACGAATGTTTCTTTTATGTGTATTGTTTTCAGGTCCGAAGGTCGAAACAATAACACGTGGAACTTTGTACAAGTTCGCTCTCTTGGGAGATTGGGCATAACTCTTTCCTGGAGAATCCACTTTTGATCATACTGGTGGCATTGGAAAGAGGACATAGAGTTCTACTGCAGGACACAATTATAGAAATTGGAGATCCGAAATTATATAGATATAACAGATTCAAGATCGATCTACTAAAATCAAGAAAAAACGATATGAGGAAGTTTGATGGCAAGGATCTGGTAAATTGGATACTACAGATGGAGCAATATTTTGATCTACATGGTGTACAACTATTACAAAAGGTACATATTGCATATTTATATTTAGAATCGAATAAATTTTATGATATAAAGGGCTTTGTTCTCGTAAACCACTTGTCACTTGGTTAATTTTGATGGAAGATATGATATCACATTATGAGGATACAAAGAGTAACACCTTCTTTAGCAAATTGATAAATCTCAAACAAAAGGGTTCAATGGCAGAGTACATTAAGGACTTCCAAAAATTGAATATAAGGGTAAATGATATTCTAGAGAAGCAAAGGATTGATGTCTTCATAGTGACTTTAAAGGATAACATTCAACATGAGGTTCGTCTTTGGGAACCTGATTCATTGGAGAAGGCATTTAGGTTGGCAAGAAATATTGAAAGCGGAATTATGGAAACAAGGAATCCTACCACTCACAACTATAAATATGGAAGTGTTTTTTCTCCTATCCTTCCACAACCTACAAGGTTTACACAACAACAATTGGAAGAAAAAAAAGAAAAAGGGCTTTGTTACAATTGTGATAGAAAATACTCTAAAGGTCATAAGTGTTCTGAGAAGAAATTATTTTACATAGATTGTTAAGAGGAGGAAGAAAAGGATAGAGAAATGTCAAAAGAAGAGGATATACACCAGGAACCAACCCTGGAGAAAGAAGAAATGAATTTGATCATATCTTGTAAAGCATTGGCAAGAATTACCACTCCTCAAACTCTCAAGACAGAAGGACATATCAAGAAGAAAAATGTTCAAGAAGTGAAAGATCACATCGAGCATCAAGAAATGAATCCGACCATATATTTTAATGCATTGGAAGAGATTACCCCTCCTAAAACTCTCAAGATAGAAGGGCATATCAAGAAGAAAAAGGTTCAAGTAGTGAAATATCACATCGAGAATCAACAACAAGTTCTCCAACTTTTAAAGGATAATGCCACTGTGGTGCAGAATTGAATGAAACAACAGGCAGATCAACATCATAATGAAAGAAGTTTTGATGTAGGTGATTAGGTATTTTTACAACTACATTCTTACAAATAAATGCCCCTCAAGCAAGCTATTTATGAGAAGGAAATTTTAGAAATACTACAAGCACTTAAGAAATGGCGACCTTACCTAATGGGAAGACACTTCAAGGTAAAAATGGATCATGATAGTCTTAAATACTTTTTAGAACAAATATTATCTTCAGAAGAACAGAAAAAATGAGTTGCAAATATGTTGGGTTATGACTTTGAAATCATCTACAAAAAAAGGAAGAAAAACGTTGTTGCAGATGCACTCTCAAGAAAGGATGAGGATGTGGAAGCATTGCTTTGTGCTATTTCTATTATCCAACCAAATTGGATAAACAAAGCAAGGGATGAATGGAAGAATGATGAAGAAGTGTGGCCACTCATTCAAAAGTTGTAGAAGATCCCAGTTCAAATAATATTTACAGAACTTTATGAGGAAGGAAAAATCATATTGGAACCTAAAGCAGTCACAAAAACAAGAAATCGATAGCTACGAAATCGATCAATTTCAGAGTATTTTGATAAAGTGGAAGAACTTACCCACTAAAGATTCCACATGGGAGGATGATAATTTTATAGGGAATCATCCATAACTACTCAAGCGTTGAGGACAACACTTTTTGAAGGAGAGGGGCATGTTAGGTGCCTATACTACTAGTGTAACCCCTTGTTATTATTAGTGCAACCCCCTTATTATATTGTTGTGCCCATGCAGTCCCCATATTGTTATTATTGTGCCCCATAGAAGTCCACTATTGTTATTGTTGTGCCCTTATATTATTATTGTTATATCAGCTCTCATTATATTATTACCCCTTAGAATCCTATATGTAGAAATGAGGTCTTGTCATTTGTATCATCTAATAATTGTTCATTTGTATAAGGTAAAGGAGGTTCCCCCCTCGAAGAGACTGATTTCTAAGGCATTGATCTTTCTTTTTTTATCTTTTTGTGAGTTGGTTTCATAACAATTTCTGAGAGTTCCATCAAGTTATAGGCAGAGGCCTGGGTCCTAGATGTAGGTTTTAACCCCGTACAAAAATTACCTGCATACGAATTCTAAATCACAGGAAAAATAAAAATGCGAGAGCATAACACATAAAACACGTATACACAGAGATTTCCCACTGGATCCCAAAACCGA
>APFE030023077.1:33682-132656 GCA_000404065.3 Pinus taeda | reverse complement strand
GATGTGATGCATATTTACATGTTCCAAAGGAGAAACGAACCAAGTTGGATAGTAAATCTGAAAAGTGCATCTTTATTGCATATAAGGATGGTTTAAAGGGTTATAATCTTTGGAACCTGGTAACAAGGAAGGCTGTGTACAGTCGAGATGTGGTGTTTAGAGAGGTGAAAGATGTTATTAAACATGAATTCCAACCAAAGGAACTTGTGAAGATAGAGTTTGAACTAAAGGAGGAAGAATCAGACTCTGTAGCAGAGGAGGAATCAGAAGATGAAGAGCCACAAACTCTAGCTGTGAGAAGATCAGTTCGTGAAAGAAGACAACTAGAAAGGTATAGTCCATATGCTTTCTGTTCAAAATTTTCTTTATCTATTACTGATGATGATCCAGAACTGTGAAGGAAGTAGTAGATTCAGAGGATGGCAAACTCTGGAAAGAGGCCATGGTTGATGAAATGGCATCTTTGCACAAAAATGAGGCTTGGGATCTGGTGGAGTTGTCGGCTGGAAGGAAACCCATTGGCAGCAAATGGGTGTTCAAGAAGAAGACAAATTCAGAAGGGAAGGTGGAGAAATACAAAGCTCGGTTGGTAGCAAAAGGTTATTCCCAGGTGCCGGGAATTGATTTTGGTGATATTTTTTCTCCTGTTGCCAAGGTAACTTCTATTAGATTTACTTTTATCTGTTGTTGCTGCTTTTGATTTTGAGGTAGAACAGATGGATGTGAAGACAACATTTCTTCACGGGGATTTGGAAGAGGAAATCTACATGAAGCAACCTGAAGGCTTTGCGGTGAAGGGTAAGAAAGAACTAGTATGCAAGTTAAAGAAGTCTCTGTATGGGTTAAAACAGTCACCAAGGATGTGGTATCAGAAATTTGATACATTTATACGGGGACTTGGCTTCACCAGAAGCAAAGCAGATCATTGTGTGTATTTTAAATTAATTGGTGACCGTGTTATTAATCTGGTCTTGTATGTGGATGATATGTTGTTGGTTGGAAATGACAAAGAAATTATCCAGGATTTGAAGACCCAATTGTCCTCCAAATTCGACATGAAAGATCTCGGTGTTGCAAACTATATTTTGGGCATGGAAATTAAAAGAGATCGGGCAAAGAGGAAGCTCTGGTTAATCCAGAGGAAGTATGTCGAGACAATATTGCAGAGGTTTAATATGCAGGATAGTAAACCGGTGAAGGTTCCTATTCCTGTAGGTGTGAGGTTATCTGCTGAACAGTGTCCCAAGACACAAGAAGAGGAAGAGGACATGTCCCGTGGTCCATATGCAAGTGCAGTCGGTAGCTTGATGTATGCCATGGTCTGTACTAGACCAGACATTGCACATGCAGTGGGAGTATTGAGCAGGTTTATGTCAAAACAGGGAAGGAGCACTGGACAGCAGTGAAGCTGGTTTTCAGGTATTTGCGTGGCACTAGTGATTATGGTTTGTGCTACCAAGGAAGACCAGGATTGGAAAGAGTGTTGGATATCCGTGGCTTTGTTGATGTAGACTGGGCTGGAGATCTGGATTAGAGAAGATCTACAAGTGGGTATGTGTTTAACCTATTTGGAGGTGCAGTCAGTGGATGAGTAAGAAACAATCTGTAGTGGCACTATCAACTACAGAGGCAGAATACATGGCAGCCACTCATGCAAGCAAGGAAGCAGTTTGGTTGCAGAGATTGTGTTCAAGTATGGGGTTAGTACAGGGAGCTATAAGGATAGACTGTGACAGCCAAAGTGCAATTTTCTTGGCAAAGAACCCTGCTTATCTTCAAAGACAAAGCACATTGATGTTCAGTATCACTTTGTGAGGGATATGATAGAAGACAAAAAGGTGTTGCTGGTAAAGGTGGACACTTTGAATAATACTGCAGATGCATTGACAAAATTTGTGAGCTCTGAGAAGTTCTCTTGGTGTAGAGAAACAATGGGTGTTTCAAGGCTAGAAAAATGACTAAGCTCTCCTGTGGCCCCCTATGGAAAGAAAACAACAAGTGGGAGATTGTTGGGTTGTGTTATATTCTTTCCACATAGTTAACAGGGGGTTTGAGGGGTACCCGTAACCCCACTTTATGGGGTCCGGGCAGCGCCCCGGAAAATTTTGGTTTTGGACCCTATGTTAGGTTGGGCGGACCCACCTATGGTTTTGTGCATGATTTTCGCACATGTTTTTTGGACGCCGATGGTTTTCGTTCCATGGTTTTGGACGCGATGGTTTTTGGTCCATGGTATGGGATGCTTCAGCATGTATAAATATGTATTGTAACATTGAAAGGAACATAATGAAAAATCAAGCTGGTAGTCTCGGTTTTGGGATCCAGTGGGAAATCTCTGTGTATACGTGTTTTATGTGTTATGCTCTCGCATTTTTATTTTTCCTGGGATTTAGAATTCGTATGCAGGTAATTTCTGTACGAGGTTAAAACCTACAAATATGAAGTGCTTTTGAGCCATGTAAAGATGAGATTAAAGAGAATGTTTAGATTCCACTCATCAATATTTTGTTCCTACATCAACAATGAGAATGTTGGCTGAATTCTTAATAGGAATGTAGCTCTTCATGAAGAAGATAAGTGAAGTGCCTTAATTGGAGCTTCAATATCACCAATTGAAAAGTAATCATTTCGGATTGAATTTTTGGGTGTTTTTGAGTTTCATCCTCATTTTATTGACTAGGGAAGTAAATCTTTGGAGTCCAAAAGTTCCTAGTGGGGAGGTGTGATCAGGGGATCAAATTTTTGCTCAAAAATGAAAGTTCCCAGAAAGTATTGAAATAAGATTCAAGTCAAATTTCTTGTTATTTTGAATCCAATGACGTTCGTTTCATCTCAATCTGACACCATATGCTCAAGTTATCGCTTGATGATCGTTTGGCCCAACAACTAAAATTTGAGCAAGTCTTTTGAATGGGAAGTTGATTGGGTCGTCCATATGGTGATTCAACAGGGTGACTGTGTAGGGTATGAGCTAATGATAGGCTGACAAGTGTCATCCTATAGTTCGCTGATTTTGGGCACATTTGATTTGTTCGTGCTGGTTTTATGTGGACCAATAATTGGGTACCATGTGGCTTAGTCATGGATTGCGACGTAGAACCCCAAGGTAAAATAAATTTTGGTATGGGTCTGAACGAGGTCCGAGGGATTCGAACCCTCAACCTCTCACTACAAAATAGAGCACTTCACTAACATGCCACATGGTAGTTCTTAACATACCATAGACCGAACTATTATTAAAGTTTAAGTTTAGTGCTTTTGGAGGGAGGGGCCAGATTACCAGCCCTGACCCCTGGTTATATTTGGTGCCATATTCCCACAACACAACGGTGAAGAGGGGCTCGGGACCTTTAGCCTGACACTCGATCACGATGCTAATCACATGACCCCGACATTCAATAGAAGGTACAAAGGTGGAGGAGCGCTCGGTAATAGCCCCAACTCTTGGGCATATGCTCCACCAAGAGACCATGTTGAAGGCTCTTGTGGAGGCACTAAGGTGAGGGGGCCAACCCCAGGTCCTATCCATGCGCATGACCTCAATGCCAACATTTATGGGTCTAGTGGGAAGGGCGGGAGGTTAGAATGACCCTTGGATTTGTGGCACCCACATGACCACGTTCCCATGTTTTAATGGTTAGGCCGACGAGGGCAGGTGTTAAGGGCTAGGCCACAGTCTTATGTGGCCTATGTGACCACATTTTTTGGACTTAAAGGTTATTTGAAAAATTAAAGTTCTAATAAATTGCATTAGCGGAGGGAAAATTTGTCACCCGGTTAGCAAAAAACAAGGCGGATTTGTAGGACATTTAGATTGTTGGTCTGATTTCTAGGACAATTAACAGTAAAACTCATGGGAGAGCTTGGAGAGCAATATATTTTTAATTTTTTGACAAAATTGAGCTAAAAAAGAGTTTACCTAGATTTTCGGATGTTATGAATCCAATGGTGACCTCTAATTTCTAATTTAAGCACATATAAGTAGCCTTTCTATAGGTTTGAGACCAAGGGTGTATGGATCAATCAAGGTTTGGAAGCAGTTATTAAAGGTGTTTGAGCATGGAGAAGGTCCTCTAGGGGTTTTCTCACCTTCAAAAGTCTACTGGAGTATATGTTACTTGTAGGGTTCATCTCAGGTTTACTTTTCTCATTATGTTATGTTGAGCGAAGTTTTGTTTATGTGCTTCAATGTGGAATTGAAGTGCTCACATGCTCATTTTAGCTCATTTCAGTTGGAGTATGGAATCTTTGTAGGAGATGATTTGTGTTGTTGTTATATGTAAGAGTTATTTACAAGAGAAAATTACCTTGTAGGGGTAATATCCACATGTTTCCATAAAAAAGATTAACGTACTTCCTTTTTCTACTGAATATATGAGTGGTCTAGCTATGTTGGCAGACCTAGAGATGTAGCCCAGGAGGGGTGACCTCCGTCAACAAATATTTTGTTATGCTCTTCAATATGCCTGTATGAGTTATGTTTTATTATGTTGCTTATGTTAGGTTTACCTGTGAATACTAACTCATGACTTGAAGAGACACTGGAAAAAAATGTTTTGTATCAAGACCCATTTTACCTTGAAAAGCATCAAAACGGTCCTATTTTTATTTTGTTTGATTGTGGAGAAAAACAAGAAGACATCTACTCCATTTTCAGATCACTCTTCAACACATATTTACCCTGGTGGATGGGTAACCTTGGGTAAGTGTGGGAGGAGGGCAATACATTGTGAATGTAAACCATGTTTCTCATTCGCAAAGAAATAATTTTGCATTTGCTTCATTATTCATTTCATTTGGTAATGTCAACTCTAGTACCAATATCCATCCCCATCATGAAGAAATTCTATAGTTCCATATTTCTACAACTCACCCTCGAGATGATCCACCTAATAATTCCTACTTATTACCTCAACAAACTATTTCCTTTGACAATTATTCTATTGAATCACAAGTTTATCTGAATCAGAATTGTTCGCTATATCTCAAACTAGTCCTTGGTATGGTGACACCTATCTACCAATCTAGAAACTTAGTCCCTTCAAACTACATATGTAGTATAATGATAAATTGACACTCCACCATTTCCTTTCTCCAATTGCATCATTACATCCATTTTGAATACATTTCAATAAATTGGTGACAATGTTTCCAAAGATTCTCTCTTAGTGCATGTGTATTACCACCACCTAGGGAACACCACTTGCATGCTACATACACAACTCGCTGGGGGAATTTTTCCCATCTAGGCATACCTTATTAGTTCCCCACATCATCATTTGTTGAAGGGAAACATCTCATGCTTGGGGGCATAATGGCCCCTTTGGCCAATTGTTAATTTAATCATTATCCAATCTCATTTTAGGCCCCAAAGGTCTAGGTAAAGAATATTATCTTATATTTTATTGGGTAATTTATTCTATCGGTCTCTTTGAAAAGGGTAGTGTACTTTGGATCCATTCTCCTCATTGGTGGGTGCCTTGGATAAAGCAAGGGAAAACCTCAATGCTCTCTAACTTTGTTATTTTTCATGTACTTGAGCTCACCTTCTTATCGCAATTTTGAGACTCTTACACTTGATGGTATAGTGCTTTAGGTGATTCTACCAGATTCACTAGGCATGTATGAGTTTTTCCCAAACCATAAAAGGGGGTTTCCCTTCATATAGTCCCCCACATGCTTGGCATACAACAATTCATGGTCTAACATTAAATGTAGTTCCATTGATTTGATTGGCTTTGTTCAACCGTTCACAGATCCAAGAGAATGAGCCTCCCTTCTCAGGTTATATCTAACCCCCTCCTCAATGAGGAGACATTTGGCCCTATGTACCTATATTAGTACCAATCATTCTATTAGTCCTAGCCTCTTTTTTCCAGGAACATGTATATGGAAACATCTTCTTCATTGTACTATATTTTGGCCGATTGATGCCAACACATTGGTGTACTATATATTATTTTGCTCAAACCCACTTTTCTAGGCACATCGTTCTTCTTTGTACTAATTTATCATAGTGAGTATGGTTATGCTTCCCCTACCTCATTGAGATAACGTATTCCCACTTTGAGACTCTTTCTTGATGAGTGGTAACCTCCTAACAACCTCTTTCATGAGTGGTTTGAATTCTTGTAGTATCATCTTTCTCTCTCTACACACACACACATGACCACTTCTAGTGTTTGGTGAAAGAAAACTACAATGTATTTCGTTCATCTGATGTGCTCGTAACATTCACACATTAGAGAGAAACATATTATCACAAAAAGTGACCACGTAGCCAAAATTGCTAGGATGACCAATAAAGACATGTTAGTATAGATCTTACACGTTAAAATCCTCTTTCACATAAGGAAATAGCCTAATAAACACTTTCCTAAGTTATTTCCATTATTTCAATGCATTTACATGGAAATAACCCACAAGTCCTTCGATTTTATGTTATTTTTATTATTTTATCCAATATGTGAAAGTAATTTAATTATTTTATCTCATTATACCTATTCACATGGAAATAATTTAATAAAACATTTATTAATGAATTATTTACAACTATTTTAACCATTCAAATGGAAATAGTTGAATAAGTCCTTTATTTATGAATTATTTTCCTTGTTTTACCTAGTCAAATCAAAACAATTTAATAAATAATTTATTTATAAGTTGTTTTCATTATTTAAAAAAAAAATCATTATTCTTTTAGTTTTTTTCAAAGGTGGGAAAACCTATCATAACCTAGTTGTCAAACCAGCATTGAGGACAACCATATCTGGCTACTATCCGCGAATGCAGGCTAACTCATCACCATTATTTTAGTTAGTTACACATAATAAAAAGTCATTAACCATTTTTTTGAGATTTTCTTCTCACACAAATAAGAAAATACCAAAAGTAGTAAGATCTTGATTTTGTCCAATAAATAATTTTTATTATTTGACCATGTCAAATCTAACAACAATTTTGTTCTAAATGGGAGAGGTTTTCCTCCTCAATTTACCATGACCATTTCATCATCGCTACTATAGCCAAATTCTCTTAAGCTCTACCATCATTTGATTTCTCACATTCCCTAGCCCTTTGATAGGCAAACCATTTTTTGGGAGAGAGATTTTTTATTTACAAAATATGATACACAACAAACTCTCTTATAGAGGAGGCTTGAATCACATTGATCCTTGTTTCTTCCATAGGTATTAATATAACAATATTTATATAAATTAGATTGGGGTATATTGTGTTGTTTCTCACATCTTGTTGATGGATTTTGATTATTTCATCTAATGAGTAAAGGGATGATAATGCATGTGGATTCACAAAACATTATTGTTTTTTGGAATAGATGCAACTTCTAGATCATGTATTTTTCTAACCTTTGCTGCAAGAAACATCCAACATTTGGTTTTAGCATTGTGTCCTTGATAATAATGTTGAAAACACCACTTAATTCATTTAGAGTATTATAGACTATAATTTGGTTGATACATATATTTACAACGGGTATACCTAGATCCAAGTATTCATAGATAATTAATCTCCCAAGAATTGTGCAAGTCATTCTATGACAATGATAGTAGGGGCATCCCTCTTCTTCCTACTAGGCCTTTAATACATTCTTTAATGTATTTGTGATATAGGGTACATCTTTGATTGCTTGTAAAAGATGAATTTTGACACACAAATATTTCAATTCTCCAAAAAACTTAGTTTCCTCTGGTGTGTACTTTTCTTCGTGATCAATCTTTCAAGATAGGGTGGATCCCGTGGAGTTTTATAGGGGGAAGGTTCCTTCCTTTCTTATTCTAGGTCTTAGATTGGAGAAGGATTAGGAAGATATTGTAGTGCCTTCCTTGATCTAAGGTTTAATTTTTAAACTTCTAGGGAAATAGGTTTGACATGCAGTGTTAGTATTGTAAACAAGTCGAGTCTATTTTTTATTAGGATTAGGATTAGCTTGTTGAAGAAATTGATTTTTTTGGAGGAGTTTTCTTTTGAGGCATACTAGGTTTTTGAGAAGGAGGAGGCACCAAGGCTAGTGGCTGAGCCACTGAAGGCCTCAACTATTATGAAGGGTTGCTCCATTAAGGATTTTTGTCTTAGAATTTATGATAAGTAGGAGAAATAGGATGATTTAGGTATTTTTATTGAGTGGGTATGGTATGATCCATAAAATTCCATGCATGTCACACTATATAGTTCGTCACAATAAATTTTATAAAATTATATTTAAAAATATGAAATCTACACTTTTAGGGTTTTATTTTTCTTTAGATTTTTGGATATGTAGATTATGATTAATTGTGTATGCATGCAAGCTAAAAGTATTTAGAAAATAGATAAAAATGAAATAAAAACTCACAAACCACGATTGACATAAGATATGACCTAGGAAACCCTTTCGACGGAAAACCCAACTGGAATGTGAGGTTGCTCTACTCTCTTTCTCTTAATAGAAAAAGGTTGCACATATAAAGAAGTATGGCCTATGGCTCATGGGCTAAGAAAGTGCACAAATCCTCCCTGCGTGCTTTATATCCTATCCTTCTCGGTTATTTTTTCTCATGTATGGAACAAATGCATTTGAAAATAATGGAACCCCTTTTCCTCTTAGTGGCCTAATTATAACACAATTGGATAACCTACTACTGGTTAGGTTTGAATACCTCAACTATTAACCAAAGTTACAATATGGACCCTTCTAGAGTCTTATTCATAATAATAATGTTGCTATCCCATTTTCCATGGATAATGGGGGCTTATGTGACATCCTCTTGAATTATGATGGTGAAAACAATAAGCTCAACTTCTAAGTGACATAACTTTTTCATATAAAATTTGAATAAGGAAATTATTTCACTGTTGGAAAGGTCTCTGTGTGTAGAATATGAAAGAAATGTGTGGCGCTAAAGTGGAAAATTTTTACCACCAAAAAATGTCAATTGATGCCTCAAAATTCTGCTAGAGGGTTTTAGACCGTGATTTACTAGACTGGGTCCCAACGGTAAAAATGGTCCTATGAGTTGATTCCTCCACTTTTTCCACTCTAAAAGAATTGATATGGATGAAAAATAATATAATGATCTAATATGGATCACACCTCCCCATTTTGGGAGGCTTTTGGTCCTCAAAATCTTCTATTTAATGAGGTAAGGATATTTTTCCTCCACGTTCTCTCGGGTGTACAATTTAGCTTTGCCTGGAAGTTGCCCTTTCAACCCAATCCACCAAAGGTCAATCTATCCCTATCTCATAGTTATGGACCTCTTATGCAAAAATGTATCCTCCATCAACTCTGCCTGAGCATCTAGTGCCAAATCCTCCATAGAATGTAGGACCTATTCCTCTTCCTAATTTAGCTTGGAAGGCTCACAGAGATTTTGATTCTCGACGTTCACAACTAAGTAAATGCACATGTATGGGAGTATACTAAGTTTATAGGCATTATCTCCCACCTTTTATAGTATCTCAAAGGGACCATATTGTAGAGCCTTGATTTTCTTACCAAGACCTGTAACCTCTCCTTGTTTAATTATAACCATACTCTGTCTCCCACCTTGAACGAATTCTCTATTTTGTGTTGATCATGCATGGTCTTGTATCTTTTTGGTGACTTATAAAGTGTATCTTATACATATATATGGATGTACATGATCTTCTTAATAATTTTTTTAGCCCTTAAGGCATCCCCTATAAGATCCTCCCTCACTCTTCCTTGCTACCCATATGCAATATCCAAAGGTGAAGATGGAAAATATTCAAAACAAGTTTCAAATGGGGGCTTACCAGTAGAAATGTGGGCTGCTCATTTATAAGAGTGTTGTATATATGCTAGATTTTCATCCTAGGTCTTAATATGCTTCTAATTATAACCCCTCAAAAGCTACACCAAAGTCTTGTTGACTACTCTTGTTTTCCCATCTATCTGAGGATGGAATGTTGTAGACCCCTTCAACTTCATGCCCATATTCTCCCATAATGTAGTCCAAAATACATTGAAAAATATTGCATCCCTATCTAAAACGATGCTCCTTGGTATCCCTAGGTGCATGCAGACCTATCCAAAGAACAAGTTTGCTACTTCTTACCACTGATGGTCTTTTCATAGGGAATTTAGAACACACATATTGTTGAACCTGTCAACTACCACAAATAAGTAGTCATGTAACTTCTTGGTTGTTGGTAAACCCTATGCAAATTGCATGGAAATGCTTTCCCAAGGATGAGTGGATACAAGCAAGGGATGATATAGACCCTATTTCCTATTACTAGGATTGTTGGTACACCAATGCATACATCTTCTTAGTAGCCTAGCTACATGTTCTTGCATATTGGGCCAATACACATACCTATGCAAGTTTTCCGCTATCTTCCCTACACCGAAGTTCCATATAACCTCAGAGCTATGAACCTTTCTGATCAGTTTCAAATGCTCACTTGTAGGAACACATAACTTATCTATCCTATAGAGTAACCCATCTTGGAGATGGTAGTAAACAATGTTGTGACCATCTTCCACATGACTCTAGTTCTGTAACTGCTGAAACACCTTCTTGAAGTCCTCATTCTCCAAATATTCCTCTCTATATGCATAATGGGTGAATGGATCCATGTGCATAAAAGTTACAAAATATATGATCTTTGATGTGGGTGGCATTGAAAGCATGCCGACCAACAAAGTTTGTGCTTCACTTCTTATACTTGATCACTAAATGAAATTGTTGTAGAAACCCCATCCACTTGAAATGCCTAGTCTATTGTAGCTCACTCTGGGCCTTTAGGTACTATAATGGATGGTGATATGTTTGTATTACTATCTCCTTTCCCATAAGGTAATGCTTCCACTTCTTCATAGCTTGCACGAAGGGATAGAGCTCCTTGTTGTAGGTAGGGTGGTTAAGAATTGCCCCATGAAATACTTCAAAATGGGTAGTATATAGGCCTTCCTCCCTGCTTCAAGGCCGCTCCCATAACATAGCCACTCGCATCAATCTCCTCTTCAAAGGGTTTTTGTGTGACAACCCCACCCATGGTTCTCTCATAAACTACATTCTAAATATATTTTGCAATATGTGAAAATTAAAAAGGGGGGTTGAGTCAAAGGGACACAGATTCCAGAGTTAGGATGATGTGGTCTCTTAAGTAGGAACCATGAATTTGGACAACCATTAAAGGTTGGTTGGTGCATGAATTTAATGAACTAATTCTTGAAATTGAATGGGTTGCAAGGGAAAGTATGCAAGCCCATTATTATGTGGAATATATGATTGTAGGCAAAAGTATCTTTCCTAGACCTAGTGGACTGGATTAGAACAATAGAAAGCAAAGAATATAAAGTTTCCCTTAGATAAATTGAAGAATGGGAAAGAGGTTTACTTGGAATTTGTCACAATCTTTACTTTCCTCCTGACTTGTAAGCTCCAATTGTAGCTCTGATTGCTATAGTTAGGACCTACACATACACACATAACAAGCAAAAGATCCACAACATCTATGTAGCATAATTCAATTACTCTATTCAATGCATTAGTGTAGCATTGAAATACATGAATGTAAATGTAACATAACACATATAGGAAAACAATATACTCATTGTATTAATATAAATAGGAGAGAGTTTACAACCAATAATACTAGTTGATCTTGTAGAGATCTCTACAAGTTGACTTGTCCTTCCTTGTCATAAAGCACACCTAAATGTCACTGATGAGCCCTAGTATTGTACCAAGGATGTTTCAACTCTCAAGGGCTTCTCAACTTAAATTATCAAGCTGGGATTTGTACAAACTTAGAGGTGACAATGTTATATGAACAATAGGTTAGGTTCTACTCATGTCACCCTCAGTCATGAGATCAGATCAAGGTGTTCAGAGACCACTCCTTCTACTAACTACAAGTATAAAAACAAGTCACAATTGCAAGAATATGAACATGATTCTATTATAGAAGTGAAAGTGCCCTACATTCAATGTAATTATTGAATTGGAATTGCATGAAAGAAAAAAAAACTAGTCTAGTTACAGAAGTAAACCATGCTATTATACTTGTAGGCCTAATTAATGTAAAAACCTAATTACATGAATCATCTATCTATTTTTACTTGCTTGAAAATGAGAAATTGAACCTTCAATGCAATTACGAAAAAAATTCTAATGCTAATTCTATTTGTTGTCTTATGTTTGTAGTGAAAAGAAAATGGAGTCGGAGTGGTATTAGGGACTTCCCTAATCATGAAATCAAAGCTTGGGTATAATTATTCAACTTCAATATGTAAGGATCCAAAATATGGAGTGAATATAGTTGAAGGAAAACAATTCTACATATCTGCTATAGGAGGACCTGTATTGCTACAGGAGGCCCTATTTTTCTACAGGAGAGAGGTTCGAGATATTTTTAATGATTGGAATGGTGCCTTTAAGGTTGAAGAAGGTGGATGAAGGTAGAATAAGGTGAGTGAAGGGTGTGGGTTCCCCTTGGCCAAGCCTAGTACCCCTCAGAGGTCTATCTTGCACCAAAGTTTGTGCCCATAGTGTCCTCCATTTACCCTAGAAAAGTGGTCTCAGTGGCAAAGTTTGGAAGAAATGAGAGGCATCTAGAAGGGAGATGGAGTGGCTTAGGTGGATGTAGAAAGGTGTTCCCAATCCTATAGATCAACACAATCCCTGCAAACCAATCAAACACATGCATCAAATGATCACTATTACAACAAAGTAAATTAACATGGAAAATATGAGTTGAATTTAAATTATTGAAATCTACTCTAACCCACAACACAAATCCTAATTTCCAAACCAATTCTACTAACTCTTAAAGTGAAAAAAGTAAACATGCAGAAGGATTGTAGTCTCATAGTTAAAAAATTTCCAAGAAATCATAAAAACATATTTTTTTGGTTGTTATTGTAGATCTTCCAATCACTCTTCCCACAAGAGAGGTGATAGGCAAACTTGCAACTACAAATTTTGTAATATACCACCTAGTGAAAAAAGAAAAGCATTGTAATAACTTGAGCAGGAACAAGGAATAAATACAAGAGAGGGCCTAAAGCCGGTAGGTTAGGCCTAAACCCAATGGTTTCAACCCCTAAAAACTACTTCAATTACAAACCAATAATGAACTTCCCATTAATAGAAAATAAGAGTCACATACATCACATGAAAGATGAGAATAACAATGTCAAGCACAAGGCTCTTAGTAGCTACTCCTAGCTTCAACAAAAAATCAAATAATAATGAGCCTTTTAGCTGGTTTATTTATACAAAAAGTCGCCGAGGGAAACTCCCTTGAAAAGAGGAGTGGTTCCTTCCAAAATCTCAAGATTTGTGGATATGGCTTCCTTTGGTCTTCACATGTACTTGGAGTTCCTCGACTGCTAGTGAATTCAAGTTATTGTTGAGGATTATGTGATCTTAAGCCGAGTTGGATTGTTAATGAGGGGGGAAATCCTCCTATATTATCTCTGGTTGTCTCCATTAAGGCCCTGTATGGTAAAGATCTCCAAAAAATCTTCTTTTTCTTGCATATTAATCACATTAGGCCATGCAATACAAAAACATTCTGTAGTCTTCTTACTAGGAATAATATGGCTAAAAATGTGAATTAATGTGATAAAAGGAGAGTTTAGATGGTTGGAGGATAGCACAATGAACCTCAAAATGTACCTGTTGATGGGCCCTATCATTACCCACTGCTAAAGGTATTTCTCACCCTCTGAGAAACTCAGTCACTGATATGAAGCTCATTCATGGCCCTGGTGGCCTCTCTGACATCCCAAGGCACCTCAGATGGTGTGCCTCCTTGTGGATAGAAAACTGCATTTTCCTCTGTGTCTATCCATTCCTTTTGTTCTTGTGTTTGGTTTCTTCTCTCTCGTAGGCCAAAAAATAAGGAAGGATTGAGTTTGAGTCCTATCCACTTGATCTTCAGCCTTTACATGATCCTTTTGTATAGTAGGGTTCTCTCCAAGGCTTTCCTTAGTATTTCTAGAGAGTGATATTCTTTGATTTGAAAATATGAGGCGGGGCATGCCATCTTCTTTGGAAATCCTGCAAAATTTCTATCCCCAACATCCTAAATATGTCCTCAAAATGAAAGATGATTTGTTCTTGGGCTGCAATGTACCTAGGTGCCAATTTAGGATTAAAGGAGGTGAGATTGTGGTTATTGATGACAGCCTTAGGGCTCACTAATTCTTCTCTGATGTATAAGGGCTCCTTTTGTTCCATTTCCATCACCCTTTTCACTTCTTCATCCCTTGTTTCCTCATGGATCAACCACGAGGCTAGTTCCATCAGTTGCATGTCTCCCAATATTGAGTTGGGGTACCAAAAATTCATGTCTGTCAGGATCAGATTGCACATGTAAAACTTAACCACTTTGGCTCTGTCCTCTATACTTTCCTTTTTTCAAAATTCAATGAAATATTTGTAATCTTGGAAAGGTAAGCATCCATATTGTTCTAATGTCTTTATTTGGAATTGAAGCCACTGCTCCTTGAGGAAAATGGCATAGGATTTGGATGGCTGCCTACATTGTATGGATGGCTGCCTGTCTGCCTTGTGTTTTTTGCCTGTAGCTGCACCCTCATGACTGAATCCCTTAGTATAGAGTCATTAAATTCCTTGCACTTTTCATTGAATTTCTCCTCCATGAGGACCACATCTTCTACCTTTTTGGATTTTGCAATTTTCATCCATCTATGTGTTCTGTCTCTTTCCTTCTCCAACTCAAAGAAGAGTGGGATAACAAATTTCTCAGGTATAATCCTACCTCCCTCAATAAATTTGTAGTAGGATGCTAGGTTAGGTTGTGTATTATGATCCTAGAGCTCTTGGGGGCCTTTTTACTCTTCTTTTGGAGTGGCTTCCTCTTCTTCTAGAAGCTCCTGTTGCTCCTATAGTAGCCCCTATTCTTCTTGTAGTAGCCCACATTCCTCCTATAACAACCCCTGTTTCTCATATAGCAGCCCTTGTTTCTCTTGTAGATCTTCTGTTTCTTCTTGTAATAGTTAAGCTTGTGCCTTAAGCCTTTTAAGCATGACTTCTCTAGTGGTGGGCCTCCTCATGGGTAGCACAGGTTTCTTAGTTTGGCCTTAGGAGAGGTAACTTCCTCAATCTTTCCCTCACTAGGTTCCACTTCTTCCTTTTTTCTTGTTGATTCATCGATGGTGATAGGGATATTTGAAGGAGGCTAAGGCTTCCCTTGCCTTATCTTGGTGCTCTACCTTATTTTAAAATATAAGGGGCCTTGCCTTGGTTGCTTTCTTTTGGGCTTTCCAGGTGTACCACGTGTGGCCAATGTGGTAGCTACTTCTTGCTCTATGTTTCCTAGTGAGAGGCTTATCTGTTGTCCTTATCTTCCTATCTCTTGAGGTTTGGCGGTCTCTTCAAGGGTGTCTCGCTCTGTTCTTTGTTCCTCTTCCTCTCTTTCCTCATCTTCTTCTTCCTCCTTCTCTTCCTCCTTTCCTTCCCTACCCCCAATACTAGAGGTTGGTGTTCCTTCTTGTTGTGTGGAGGTAATGATTTGTGTTTCAATGAAAATATCCTTGTCTATGTCTACAAAGTCAATCCATAACATAAGGTTCCTTAAGTGTCTAAGAGCATCCATAAAAATCATCTTAATGAGAACATGGTGGGAAATGTGTTGGTGTTTCCCTTCCCTCACTTTCTGGCTCATTTCAATGATCGAATGCAAGAGGAAATTAGGAACATTGAGTCCCTATGGAGTGGGTAATTCTTATTTGAACCTTAGCTCATGGACCAACCTAAAATGATAGGCATACATAACTATAAAACTCCACTCACAAGATATGTATTTGAGGATGTGATAGGCCACTTCATCCCAGGGGTAAGGTATGATCTCTCTTCTCACTCCATATTTATTTTCTACATGATTTTATCTATGAATGAATAATTTCTTCCTGGATGTAACTCTTACTGCTTTATCCTCCTTTCTCCATCGAACTCCTAAGGGTAGTGTAGTCACTTTTCTTACGAGTTATAAAGAGATGGAAAGTACCCTAACAATAGTAGTGGCACTATTTTCTCCTTGAGAATTTAATTCCATAACAAACCCTTGAATGATCTCATCATGACGCCCCTTCAATTTCTCAAAGAAATCCATCCATTGATGTCTCAGGAAAATTTCCAGAACAAGGGGATGCTGATGGATTGTTTTTGTGTCTGTGGGTTCTCTCCTGTTGAAACCTCCCCCCATTTCTTCTACTGCTCCTTCTGGGGGTTTTTTTTGGCTAAATTTAAATTTTGGCCTCAGAGAAGTGTCGGGTGTAGAAATAATGTCAAATTTTCCTTTTCATCAGAGGAGGAGAAGGATGATAACATCTAGCTCATCCTTCTCCAACTATTTTCTAGAAATAAGCGATTATGTGAATGGAGTCAAGCCTTATACATTTGATTCATTTTGTGGTAAAGGATTTGAGCACTACGGTGACTTGGCATTTGCACGAATTTCCTTTTTTGGACTATTGTCCTTACTCTTCGTAATCATCACCCCAATTAACTTGAATATTTGATGTTGCATGCTGTTGCTGGGCTTCATATCATGATGAATTTGAAGGAGTTGATTTTCTTGGTTTGCTTTTGCACATGTCTTCATAACTTGTTCTTCTTTTACTAATAAATTCCATTTCCTTTTCGTTGTTATGCAAGCCTCTTGTCAGTGCTCATTCTTCTTCTATTTTAATGGATGGATAACCTTTCTTTTTCTTTCTAGGGATGTTGTGTGCCTTCTTAGCTCCAGTAATATATTCATGATGCCTTAGGGTTGCTGGATCCTCTACCCTTGGGCTGTAAAAAAAAATTGGTTCAAAATTTTGTTGTCACTGTGTAGGTTGTTATAGGAGGGATCTCCTTCTTGAAGCGGTAACTTTTTCCTTCCTCAAGACCTCATATTGCACTTGAGAAATTATACAAAGGATAGGAGGTATAGGGACTGTTGGGGAAATTATATGAGTGATATATCACCACAAATTAAATTATTAACTAGGGATTCGTAATTAGTAGAGCTGATACACTATATGTGCCGATAATGGATAATTTCCTATGTTTGATGGGTATAGCCTAGATAAGAAGCATTCAAAACCAATACTCCATTTTACAAGTTTCAATCTAACTTCCTCACACAATTTAAACATTGGAAAGAAAAGTAAATAAAATATTAACAAGCATGTAATCTAAAGGTTCTTGCTCAAGTAACAAGTCTGTCCATTTATAGGCTCATGAAATAAAAAGATGGATTCAACTCTGTTTTCCTGTAGCAACTGAATAAAATCAACTCACTACAATCAAGCAAAGCAATCATTCCTAATTTAGCTAGTTATGGAGGAAGCTATGCATTCTTATACAGGAAATGTTATGTATGAAAATAATATTCACTTAACAACACATGTAGGTGAATGGTGAGATCCCTTATCTTAACTCTTCATGTTCTTCAAAATAGAAACCAACAATTGAACATACAACCTAAGAAATAAATTTTGCATTCATAAAACCAATGAATTATCACTTAGAAACTAACATCTCCATATTTATATCACACACCCTGTTCCAGCATTCTTAGGGTCTGCGGTTCAAATATTTGTTGCTGTTCCAGCATTTTCAGATCTGCGTAAAATATGGCTCCGAGCTTCGCAAAAATAACTGATGGCTCATCCGTCTCTGGAGGGCAATCTCCTGCCCATATCGTGAGTGAAGCCCTAGCTCCCACTATCCAAGTGGTCCAGGACTCACTCGATGAAGCTTTGAATTTCTCTGAAAGTGCCCTAATTTGCCGGTTCAATGGTTTTTGGCCGCGGCTGATAGCACTCCACAATTGGATCTCGGAGGTATGGAAGCCTATCATTTCTGATGAAATTAATATCTACCCCTGTGCTAGAGGTTTCTTTATAGTAGATTTTGAAAATCCTGAAAGCAGACAATGTATTCTAGATTATGGCCCTTGGTTTTGGGAAAAATCAGGCCTATTCATGAAGCCATGGAACCCATCATTCGATCCCTCTACAGCAGTGATAACCTCAGCACCAGTTTGGGTGAGATTGCCAAGCCTACCCTTGCATCTCTGGAATCTCTCCTTGCTAAAAGCCATCGGAAATGCAATTGGGAAATTTTACTGCAGGTGCCCAGAAACAGAGGAATATGCCAGAACCACCTATGCACGCATCTGTGTGGAAATGGATTTCAGTGCCGGATTCCTAGCTGAAATAAACCTAACAAGTAAAGACTATGTGTGGAACCAGAATCTTGATTATGAAAGTGTCCTCTTCAGATGTCGATCGTGCTTTGAGACGGGGCATCTAGCCAAAAATTGCCCAAAAGCCTCTGAGAAAAAATTTTCTAGAAAAAACCACTACAGATCTACATGGTGGGAAGGAGCACAAAAAGAACACTACACTGTCATCAAAGAGGAATATTCTAGAGAAAACTCTGAGTCACAAGAAATCAAGGAAGAAGGAAACAACTCTCAAAGCAAGCAAGGAGAAAGCCCGCCCCAACAAATCAACAGTTATGAGGATTTGAATACAGGAGAAAATAAATCTTCATTTAACAGCAAAGCAGATCTCCTAAACCAAACTTCTCCGACTATAAATCACGAAGCTAAGACACCAATGTCCCAAGAACCAGAAGAGATGAAGGAGATGCAAGACGAAGGAAGTTGGAAGACCGTAGAGAAAAGAAAGAAAGCTACAACACCAATCTCGCCAAGAAAGACGAGGAGCCAGACAAGTAAAAATTAAGAAAATTGTAGGTCCGATAGACCAATTTGGTCTGAGTGGACGTTAACCATCATCATCATCATCATCATCAGATTACTTGCATAAAATCAAAACTAGAATCATATCAAATACTTTGAAATTGAATTATAACACTAAGTCACTCTTCACACATAAATCAAACTAAAATCACAATAACTGTAATAAAAACTTGCCTTGATGGCTTTGGTAGGCCCTTACCGAGCTACCAAGGAAAGCTGAAATAACTTACAAAACCAAAAAATCTATTAACACATCGAACTTATCAATCACTGCTCATATCATTGATTTCAAAATAAAGGATTACAAAACTTGATTGTTCAATCAAATATCCAGCATAACAGTACTCTTTAAATCTTTGTATCTCTATCTCTCTTACTAAATTTTGTCTCTAATTAACTAACACTTATCATCTCCAAGCCTTTTCTTATAAAGGAATGGTAGTTACATCCAAAAGTTAAAAGATATGTTGAAATCATCATAAAAATACTACACATCATATTCCTTTACATATTGGCTTCATCCTCATGACACGCAGTGCATGTGTGATGAAGCATATCTCGATTTTCCATAAAAAGGTAATGATTTGACCATCAGTTCCCTTGGTCTCATCGAAGTATTTTACTCAAACTGTCAAAGTTGAAGAGTCAAGTCTGGTACCGGATGAACACAGTTAGTGCAGGACAAACACATGCACCAGAAAAACATAGTCGATACCAGATAGATGATATAGTACTGTATGAACATAGGTACCAGACGAACATAGGTATGTGGGTACCAGACAAGCACAGGTACCAGATGAACACAGGCGCATGGGTATCGGATGAACGCAGGTGAACGGGTAGCAGATGAACAACGTTGGTACCATATGGATAATACTAGTGCTGGATGAGCTAGAACAGGGTCTTAAGATATTTTTGAGTCAATACAAATAATTGAGTATAAAGAATCAATTATTTCATTCCCACTAACAAGAAATCATAAAAACCATGCTTTAAATATAAATTACCTCATTGATACACAAGGATGCTAAAATTTATGTTCTTGAAGAAGGTAGGAAAGTGGTGAGTAGGTTTCGAGGTAAAGTTGGTAAAAAATAGAGGACAATATAGGGTATTATAGCCATAAAAAAGTAGACCCAACATTCCCCCATGCCTAAGTCATTGTATGTCCTCACGCAAAAAGTGTTGAACCATTCCTCAAAATTTTAAAAATGGAGTCTTCTTACATCTTACCTGAACATCAACTGTTTCGGTCTAAGATATTCACACCTAAAACCTCTTCTTTGAGTTCCTTTTGAATAACCCTGGTATAGTGTATGAGGAAAATAGCCTTCTTAAGCTTGGTGGATATCTCATCATACTCATCTTGCAACCTCTACCTATTCTCCTTTAATTTCTCATTCTCTTTCTTGATATACCTATCCAACAACTTATACTCTTTCACTTTTTCCTTTAGTTTTTCATTTTCCATTTGAAGTCTCTCAATTGTCATCTAATCACTAGTTAGAAAACTAGTAGGTGCAATTGTTTCATACTTAGTGGTTTCTTTACTAGCCTCAACTTATTTTTCAACAGCCTCAACTTCTTTTCTTAATTCTTTTAAGGTTTCTGTAACTAATTCCTCTGTTTCACTAAGCATTTCGACCTATGCATGTTCCCTTTCATGTGAAGCACAAACATTATTGGATTTTATTAAAGAAAAGGGGTATGAGTGGCCAATACCCGTTGTACCATGCTCCTGGTAGTTTTCCATGTAGGTGATGAGGACTCACATGATTTGTTGTCAGGAGTGAGGGTATTTTCTTGAAACAATATCCTCTTCTTCCTTTTGTTTTGTGACATGGACTCTAATATCTCTCCCTTCTCTGCATGTTTCTCCTTTCTTTTAGAAGTTTGTGCTATGTCACCCTTTTTAGAAATTTGTGTTATGTTACCATTTTTAGAAGTTTGTGCTCTGTCACCCTTTTCACTTGTTCTATGATTTTTCATCTTTTTAACCCTCGAATCAGGAGTGTCCTCCTGAGGTAACTCAACAACTACCTTTGAAATAATACCTGTGAGTTCTCCTCCATCATTGTCAGCTCGCTTCCTCTTCTTCTTCTCACTAGTTGAGATTTTAATTTGAGTGGGTGAATATAGAGAAGGTATTTTACCATTTGCTGATCACCTTGTTGGTGTAGGAGATTCCTCCTCCTCTATCATTTTACCATTGTCTGACTAATTCATAGATTTTGGTGAAGTAGGGCCAACAATTCCTTCTTTAGATTTTGACTTCCTCTTTTGTTCTTACTACTTTCCTGTTTGCTATTTAGATCCTTATTACTATCCCTTGGCTTGTTTTCTCCTATGGATTTGGAACTTCCTTTCGAAGAAAAATGTTGTGTAAGAAATTATTTCCAACTACTACCCTGCTTCCTTATCTCATGAGTAACTAAGAGTTTTATCAATTCATGATGATAAATTCTAGTCTCAATCATTTTGGAAATTGATTTAACTCCCATTACCGTCTTGTTTAAACTCATCCAAAGAAAGTACAAGAAGTTTATCTGGCCCCCCCTTCAAAATGTAAAAAAAGTCTTAAATGATAAAGAAAAGTGACGACCTACCTTCCCGCACATGTTAAGAATCTTTGCAAGCTATTAATCATCAACCTATATTCCTCTTTGATCCAGTTCCTAGGAATACTCTTAGAATAGTCAAGATTCAAATGTTCAGGTTCTAAGAACTTTCGAAAGTGATCTTTGTTAATGTTTACACCTTTGAAGTATTTCTCCCCTGCAGTCGGTAATCCTGTAGCCTCCTCTATGGTAGATTCTGTGATCTCTAATTGCAGACCTCCTAGCTGAACATATTCACCATCATAACTTTGTTGAAGGCGTGAGAAATGCCCTCATGGTATCCTTTAAACTTTTTTAGAAACAAAATCCAGTAAGCTTGCTCGATTTTTTATTTGCACATCTAATACTCATCTATTTCTTGATAAAATTGGTTCATGTTGATCTACCCCCATGACAACTTTAAGAATAGGTCTTAGACAATTTATAAGGATTAAGGTCAGAAAGGGTTGAGTACTAGAAATGATAGAGTACCAAAATTTGGGTTATGGTAGTAATGCGACAGAGCTAGCACTAGATGAATTGGTGAGGATGAGTGGAATGAAGTCTGAATGGAATGAAAGAGAGAAGTTATGCTCATATGGGTGGCGAAGCCATCTAGAAGAGCATTTATAATTTGAAAGGAGATGGTAAGGGTCAAATGGTTGCAATAATTACAAGGTGAGCTCATACATGATGATAGTGATAAGTTGTATGAAAAGCTTAGTTGGATGTTCATCTCTATTAATCATATCAAAATTCATTCAAATGCAGGTTGGTCGTGATGGAGAAAATGTGATTGATTGGACTAGTACATTAGTACGGACGATCAATGTCACGGTTCCTATAATAATTCAATTTATGGTTATGGAGTAGTGGTAAAATCATTGTTTAAAGAACCCACGAAGGTAGAAGCTCTATCATGAGATATTCAACATATAATTCATTTGATAAAATTATGATTAGCATCTATCCAATCACACGCATGATTATCCCATTCGATCATGTCATAAAAATGATTTTTTTCTTAGAAAAATAGGGGAATAAAGGTGAGTACTTTAGGATTTAGGCTAGGGGTTTAACAACTTATGGCAATAAAGGTTTATGAGGGTAATGATATATTCATCACATGATTAATATGAATCTTAATAGCAGAAAATATAATCCTGATCTCATATTTCCATTACCGATCAACACAAGAAATATTTTTTTCAACACTGGATGAAAATTGTTTTCTAGTACCAGACGAACAGAGGAGACTTCTTTCCAATACCGGATGAACATAGGAGACTGATTTCCAATACTGGATGAACACTGGAAACTGCTTTGTAGTATCAGATGAATATAGGGAGTTTTTCTTTAGTGCAGATTGAAATTTTAATAAGGTACCAGATGCATAGTCTTGAAATCAGAATCCTGTAGGATTCTATTTGTATCTTATCATGTTTTGAGGGTTAAGCTGGAGTAGGTGCTAGCGATTACTGCATGTGAATTTTTTCTACTGGAAAACTATAAAAAACACACTGGTACAAGAACTTTGAAATTGCAGTGGAAGTGTCAGAAAATGAGGCCAAAGAATTCAATGATTGGGCCCCAAGCTCTATAACAATAAGGCATTTTGTAGCTTGACAAAATCCTCCTTTCAGAACCAAACTAACCACTTCTTCTGTGGCCACTTCCATTTTATTGGCAAATAAACGTAACTACTATTGTTCTGTGGATTTTTATTGAGCCCAAATCAGTTAATGCTTGCCTGTATTTTCAATTTTTAGGAGTTTGAAAAACTTAAAGAAAACTCAATTTCTCTTACCCTTGGATTTTCTCAAGCTTGTGCTAGTTCATGCTCACTAGTGTTTTCAATTTTAAGGAGTCTGAAAAAATTAAAGAAAACTCCATTTACTGTCTCGTGGATTTTTCATGAGCCTAGGCCCATTCCTGCTCATCAGTGTTTTCAATTTTAAGGAGTCGGGAAAACTTAAAGAAAAATCCATAGGTTCCTTTTCCATAAATAATTTACCAAGGCTGGTTAAAGGAATAAAATTACACCTGGTAAATGTCCTTTATTGTGTATCTATAGGGAAGGAAACACAATTAATAATACCAAAATAATTATTCAACAACATAAATATATACATATATGTATAGATTTAAATTAAATTATACAACAAACTTACAGTGGTGGATCAACAAGAGGAGAACTCCCCTTTCTAACCAACTGCATTTCAAAATTTTGAAGAACATGTTTGGTAAAATACTCTTGAGATAGTGGCTTATGATAAAATTTCAATCGATGTACATTCATGACAAAGGAAGTTTGATTTGCATCGATAGTTTTTATCTTGATCAAACCATTGTCATAGATTCTATCTACCTCATAAGGTCCCAACCATCATGTTGTCATTTTTCCTTTGAAATCCTTAAACCTGTTGTCATACAACAAGGCCGAGTCACCTGGTTGAAAATGTTTCTTCTTAATAAACTTATCATGCCATTTGATTCTTTGATCCTAAACAAGCATCGTCCTTTGAAGAGCATCTTGTCTAATCTCATCCAATGCATTCAATTCCATTAGCATTTTTTTTTGTGCCTCATCTAAATCCAGAAAAATACCTGTTTCTCGTAAACCAACTCATAAGGAGAATGTCCTGTTGTGTTTCTCCAAGTTGTCCTATATGCCCCCAAATCTTTTGGTAACCTATCAACCCAATCTTTATGATGAAGTTATATTGTCTTGGTGCAAATGGCCTCGATTAATTTATTTGTACACTCTACCTATCCATTCTCCTAGGGGTGGTAAGGTGTATATTTTCAGTGTCTGATTTTATATTGCTCTGTAATAGGTTTGACCAATTTGGAAGTGAATTGAGTGCCTTGATCAATTACTATTTCCCTTGGTACATTGAAATGGGTAAATACCTCTTCAAATAAAAAATTAGAAACAGATTGTTCATTAGCAGAATATAGTGCTTTAGCCTCTACCCATTTGGTTACATAATCCATACATACCAGAATATATTTCTTCTTTTTGGACATAGGAGAAATTGGCCCTACAAAATCTAATGCCCATTTATCAAAAGGTTCGATGACTACCTATGCTTGAAGAGGCATTTCATCTACTAGGATAGGTTTCCTCATACTTTGACAATCATCACAACAACCACATATTTCTTTGCGTCCTTGAAAACGATGGGCCAATAATACCCAGATTGTAACACTTTATATGCAGTTCTTTTGTTGGCGAAATGTCCACCACATGGCTCATTATGTAAGATTTTAGAATGGCTTGCATCTCAACTTATCGTACACATATTTTGATCATCATATTTGGTCTAGTATGGTATAAACAATCCTCATGCCACATAATTAGCACTAAGTTGTATGATTTTCTATTTTTCCCTTGAAGACAAATTTTGCGGAAACTTTCCTATAACCAGGTAATTAACTACATCTGCATATCAAGGAGTGTAAGTAGAAATAGAAAATAAATTCTCATATGGAAAATCATCAGTAATTGGTGTGCTGTCATCTATGTAGACAAGTCTGGATAGAAAATCAATGAAAATATTATATTTTCCTGCTATGCCAATGATAGTAATATTAAATTCAACCATCTAGTAACATAGGCATTGGTGATAGGTTTATTCATTAAAAATCTAATAGCTGAATGGTATGTGTGCACAAAAACTTCATACACATTTATATAATGTCTGAATTTATTATTGACATGAACTACTGACAATAATTATTTTTTAGCGACCATGTAGTTTAGTTATGTAGGAGAGAGACTTTTGTTAACAAAATAGATGGCATAGGGAATTTGATTCTCTCTTTGGCCCAAAACAAACCCCAAAGCTGTATCTGAGGCATCAGTACAAATGTGAAAAGGGAGGGCCCTATTTGGCTCTCTTAGAATGGGAGCAGTTGACAGTTTTTGTTTGAGAGTTTCAAAGGCAAGTTGACACTGAGAATCCCACTAGAATTATGCATCTTTGTTAAAAGTTTGAACATGGGAGTAGCTATGGTCGTAAATATTGAATAAATATTCTATAATATCTGATATGCCCTATAAAGCTTCTAACTTCTTTTTGAGAGCTAAGAGTTTTGACCTAAGCGATTATTTCGATCTTAGCAGGGTCTACTCTTATCCCAGTACCATAAATATGATGGCCTAACACAACACCCTCTGCAAGAATCATTCTAGATTTTTCATTGCTAAGGGCAAGGTTGGTATCTTGACATTTGATTAAAACTTTCTCTAGGTTGTCTAAAGCTTGTTGAAAATCTTCCCCATATACTGTGAGGTTATCCATATAGACCTCACATTGTGGAAAATCAATACATCCCATTAAGGACAAGTTCAAAACTTGATCTTTGGTTTGTTCTTGAAGACCTTTAGATTGTTCAATTGTTAACAATGGTTCAATACATTCCTCCTCTCCATATGGGTTCTCTATCCATAAGGGGATTTCTATAGCAGTTGGGCAGGAGGAAATAAGGAAACTTTTTGGTTTTTACGTCCGTTGGAAATTTTCATCTCTCCAGTCTTGCATCCAATAAAGGCATTAACAGTGGCTAGCCAAGGTTAGCCCAACACTACTGGATGTACAAGTTTTGAGGATTTTGGATGGATCACAAAGAAGTCTACATGATATTCCTAGGAAGCTAGTATGACTATTATGTCATCCATGCTCCCTACAGGTTTAAGGATGGATTTGTCTGCTAACTCCAATAGTGTTTGGGTTGATCTCAAGCCTTCTAACTGCAAATTTTGCATAATATCCATAGGCATGACGTTTATTGCTGCACCTAGGTCAACAAGAGTGTTTGGTAAAGATATACCATTAATATGTATGGTCACTACTGGATTCCCAGGATCAGTGCATTTAGAAGGCATCTCTGACATGGTCTATGACAATTGGCCAACTACTTTTATAATAGGGGGATCCTTCCTTTTTCTTCCTGGATTTTTAATGAAAAGGTCCCTTACAATCTTGGAATAAATAGGAATATCTTTGATAGCTTGAAGCAAGAGTATCTTTACACAAATATTTCACAGTTCAGCCTCTAAATCATATCCTAGTGGGACCTCAGGCTTTTTGACAAGAAATCTCTCTGGATAGGGTGGTTGAGTAACTTATTGAGATGGTTTAGGTTGTATAGTAGAATTTTTTGGTGCTGAAGGAGGGTTTTCTTCTTCATCAAGAGGAGAATATTCCTCTTTTCTATGTATGTCCTTTTCTTCAAGAGGTGATTCTGTTGTCTGTTCTTCTTGAATGATCACTGCAGGCCCTGTTTTATTTAAGATCTTCTCGGATCTTAGTCGAATTTCACTGATTGGAATTGAAGTGATAGTGTAAGTAGGGAAGGTTCGAAACTCCATATTCTATATAGGTTGAGCTGGCCTATTATTAGGGTTTGGAATGGGCTGTGCAGGTAATTGAGTAGTTTGAGGAGGATTTGGATTTGGTGGCATTTGTTGTTGATTCAGATTCATGGGTAGAGTAAGTTTTTGTGGACTTGAATTTATAGGTAGATGTTGTAGACTTGGATTCATGGGCAGAGTAGTCTTTTGTCAACTTTGGTCCATAGGTAGTTGTTGTTGAGGAAATGAAGGTAATAGGGGTGGGTTAAACCTTGGTAATAATTGAGAAATATTTGGAGGATATTGTGTGTAGATTGGGTAAGAATTTGTCTGGTATGGTTTTGGAGGAATATTCCCATAGGGAGTCCCCCTCTAGGCTTGTTGCCAAGAATGTCCTTGTGATGGTTGAGTCCCTCATTCGGAGTAAGGCTTTTGAGGGGACTGTGGTTGTGCAAACTACATGGAAGGGTCCTGGAACATGGAGGGGTTTTTTTGCCTCCATGGTATCATAGGGGGATAAGATGGATCTTGTGGTTATTTCCCCCCTTTGTAGATGGATTGGAACCCAAGTAATGAAGGGCATTCATTAGTTGGGTGTTTATCTGTGCAAATTCCACAGACCTCTAGGGCATTAAAATGGAATTCTTTTCCGGATGCTTCTTCCTACAACGAGGACAAAAGATAGCTAAAGAAATGTTTTCCTCTTCTTGTTTCCTCTTACTATTGACGATATCTAGTTGGTCACCAATTGTACTAAGGATATCGGTTTTAAGATTTTCTGATAGGTTGCCCAATTCTATTCTGGTTACACCACTTGTAGTGGGTTTTCCAACTTGACTTGTAAGTTCTCTTGATTTTTTTCCCAGCTTTAGCTTGACTATGGGAGTACTTCTTGTAGTATTAATAAATTTTGGCAAATGATTTTTGATAAACATCATGAGAGCTCATGAGATTAAGTACTTCCATGCAGTCATCTTGCAATCCTTTAGAAAAATGGTTCTAACTATGGCTAGACCGAGAGCAACTTGATTGGTTTTTTGGTAGTTTTAAAGGAACCTTTCTAAGTAGTCTTCTAGGATTTCTTCTTTGGTCAGATGAATTTTAAAGATGTCATTCTTGGCTTCCCTAGGCCTACAATAATCCTCATATTTCTGGAGAAGGGCTGCTTTCATATCATTCCAATATGTAATGGTGTGTTCCCCTAGACTCATGAACCATCTCAATGTTGAGTTTTTTAAGGTAGGTCGAAAAAGTTTTAAGTTTTGAGCATTATCTTTATAATTATAACTTCTACATAGTATATCAAATTGAAATAGAAATGAATCAGGATCCTTGGATGACATACCATTGAAGTGAGGTAATGATGAAAAAGGAATATTCTTCGTGGTGACATTCCTAGTAACGTCAAGAATTGGAAATCCAAACGTTTTTGGTTCATTGTCGGGTTTAATTTATTTTATTTTATTTTATTTATTTTTATTTTTTATTTTTATTTTTATTTATTTATTTATTTTTATTTATTTTTATTTTTATATTTTTATTTTTTTATTTTATTTTATTTATTTTATTTTTATTTTATTTTATTTTATTTTATTTTATTTATTTATTATTTTATTTTATTTTATTTTATTTTTTATTTTAAATTTTTAATTTTTTAATTTTAATTTTTTATTTTTAATTTTTAATTTTTTCTGGATTGTCTACTCTTCCTTATTATTATTCTTTCTTCCCACAAATTGGAATTTGTGGAATTAGGAGATGTCCCTCCTTCAGAAGATAATGGTTCAGACACTAGGTTATCTACAATGTTCCAAGGTGCTATCTCCATTGTAGTCTGAACTTCCTCTACCACTGTCTTGGTTTCTTCTCCAAGCTGCATTACTGATGTCTCTTATGCTGCTGCCACCAGAATTTTCTCCTTTAGAGTTTTCCTTGCATAGAGACTAGTAGAATTAGTTGGATTAACAATTTTGGGACCATATAGGTTTCTGGGATTTTTGATGAAACAAACCTACCTTTCTTATCTCTATTTTTTCTCATGAAATGAAAGCATCAAATTTTAACTAATTAACAAAAGAGAGGACAACTTAACATTGAAGCAATCCCACCATGTGTATGTGTGGCTCTTCACTCACGTCTTACCGTTGTCTCTCCCCCCTTAGGTCGTCCTCAATATCACTCAAAAACCATAAAAAAAATAAATCATTACCTATTATAGTTTACAGCTTCGTGGCAACAACGATAAAAATGTTGGGGCAATTATATGAGTGATATATCGCCACAAATTAAATTATCAACCATGGATTCGTAATCAGTAGAGTTTATACACTATATGTGCTGATAACAGATAAGTTCCTATGTTTGATGAGTATAGCCTAGATAAGAATCATTCAAAACCAATACTCCATTTTAAAAGTTTCAATCTAACTTCCTCACACATTTTAAAGATTAGAAAGAAAAACTCATAAATAAAACATTAACAAGCATGTAATCTAAAGTTTCCTGCTCAGGTAACAAGACTATCCATTTACAGGCTCATGAAATATAAATATGGATTCAAATCCGTTTTCCTATAGAAACTGATTAAAATCAACTCACCACAATCATTCAAAGAAATCATTCCTAATTTAACTAGTTATGGAGGAAGCTATACATTCTTATATAGGAAATGTTAGGTATGACAAGAGTCTTCACTTAACAACACATGGAGGTGAATGGTGATACCTCTTATCTTAACTCTTCCTGTTCTTCAAAATAGAAACCAACAATTGAACACACAGTGTGAGAAATAAAGTTTTCATTCATAAAACCAATGAATTATCACTTAGAAACTAACATCTCTAGATTTATATCACACACTCTCAAGCATATTACTTGCATAGAATCAAAACTGGAATCAGATCAAATACTTTGAAATTAAATTATAACACTAAGTCACTAAGTCACTCTTCACACATAAAGCAAACTAAATTCACAATAACTGTAATAAAAACTTGCCTTGATGGCTTCGGTGGGCCGTTGCCAAGCTACCGAGGAAAGTTGAAAGAAATTACAAAACTAAATAATCTATTAACACATCGAACATATCAATCACTGCTCATATCATTGATTTCAAAATAAAGGATTACAAAACTTAATTGTTCAATCAAATATCCAACATAACAATATTGTTTAAATATATGTATCTTTATCTCTTTTACTAACTTGTCTCTAATTAACTAACACCTATCATCTATGAGCCTTTTCTTATAGAGGAATGTAATTACATCCAAAAGCTAAAATATATGATCAAATCATCATAAAAATACTACACATCATTTTCCTTTACATATTGGGCTTCATCCTCATGACACACAATGAATGAGTGATGAAGCATGTCTCAATTTGTCATAAAAAGGTAATGCTTTGACCATCAGTTCCCTTGGTCTCATCAAAGTAGTTCATTCGAAACATTGAAGCTAAAGAGTCGTGTCTAGTACCAGATGAAAATAGTCAGTGCAGGACGAACACAATCGATACCAGATGGATGATATCGGTCCCGGTTGAACACATGTACTAGATGAACACAGGTACATGGGTACTAGACAAGCACAAGTATTGGATGAACATAGGCGCATGGGTATCGGATGAACACAGGTGCACGAGTAACAGATAAGAAGGAACATAGGTACTAGATGAGCAATGTTGGTACCAGATGGATAATACTAGTGCCATATGAGCCAAAATAGGGTATGAAGATATATTTGAGTCAATCCAAATAATTTGAGATTATAAAGAATCAATTATTTCATTCCTACTAACAAGAAATCATAAAAACTATTCTTTAAATATAAATTTCCTCATAGGTACACAAGAATGCTAAAATTTATGTTCTTGGAGAAGGTATGAAAGTGTTGGCTTGAGGGGGATTGGACCCAGATTAAGAGTTAGTTGCGCTAACCAGAAAAACCTACTCTACCAGCCCTTTCATAAACAACCCGCATAACATAGGCCATAGTCTCACCCGAGGCAGTATTGGGGGATGCTACAACCAGGTTTCTGCATCCAGAGGACTATCTGATGTGTTTCTGCCAAACTTAGGTCTTTATGTTGATCTTCATGAACCCTAACCCTTAAGACCCATAAATCAAAGTAATTAACAGTTAGCAGATCTATGCCCTTCGCTGATTGTAATAAACATACATAAGATCATATAAATACATAGATCTACATCTTCGTGAATCTATTAAGTAATTTTCTTTATTAATTGCATTCAACAGATCAAAAATATAGTAAATTCAGAAATAAAACAATGATACACAAATACATAGATAGTCCTTCACAACAAGCCATTATTATTATTTAGATCTTCAATTACAGTTCTTTCCAACCCTGCACACACAGCTGCAGGGGCCTGTACACTCATCTGTGGACTTACTAAGGTCTCTGCGCACACAACTGCAACAACTTTCCCCTTCGCCCAAGGATAGAATACACAGACTCAAATCATGCACTATTATTCTATTCTTAGCTGCCTCCCTATGACTCTTCTACGACTTCCTTTTATATTCTTCTTCATTACAATACCATGGTCCGTGAACCATGGGCGGGTCTAAAAAAAAATTGAATCTTAACAAACTAAGGGGCCTTGACATTCTAAAAGCCCCTTTGACTCCTATTGACTTGCTCTACTAGTGTATCGCTCCTCAAAATGCAGAGACTTTACAATATTTAACAAAAATTTACAAAATTTGACCTAGGGGGCCCCGTACCAATAAGCTCCCAACACAAAGTCATGACTCGTCCCGAGTCACTCTGCTGGTGGTAACTCAATATTTTCTTACAGATGCTAAACTCGATCTTCAATGCTTGAAGATCTATTGTTCCCTATGCAGTGACCTAACGAACTTCTTTGACTAGTTTCTCCGCGGTTGTACCATCGAATGTAAGTCCCATGGTTCTTTGTGTATGTTGCAGAGCCTTTAACTTTCTTTGGACGGTTTGTGACAATTGGCTTTCCTCATCGTCCCATGGCTGTGTCCTTAAGGAGATAACGGAGGCCTTCCTACACAACTCATCAATCTAGGTCTAGATGAACTTTCCTTCTTGAATTTTGGTGAACCTTTGCATCGATGCTAAGGTACGTGCTGTCGCCCTGATCTCATCAAACTGCAACTGCTTTTCACAGATGTCTGCTTCGATCATCTACAAGTGTGTATCCTCTTGCAACGAGGTCCTTATCTCCATTGTTTGATCAAACAATTGGTTGCAGTCCTTGAATGCAATCGACAAAATGGTCATATCTTCTTTAATAGTAGCCTTGCGCTGCTCTCTAACTGCTAGAGGAGTGGTTGGCTGCAACTTAAGTTAAGTTTATGAAATCTGCAACTGCAGCTCAAACCTTACCTTTCCAATTTCTTCCTTGTATGCCTCCAGTATAGTAGCCAACTTTTGGATCTTCTCTGCTGAGGCCACTTTAGCTGGAATTTGGAGCTCAGGGAGCTCATTGCACACTTGGGTAAGGGTTATCTCTAGCCGTTGGTTTTGCTGTATTGCCTCATCGTGGGTTTTCAAGGCCTATGATTTCTCTTCAAAATTTAGTTGATTGTTAGTTTTTACCTCATCAATAATCAACAACGCTCATTTCTCCCAAAAATTGAGCTCATATGAAACTCCTTGGTGCAACTCATGCAAGGTCTGGATCAACAGTGCTGCAAGGTTGATACTTAGATTCTTCCATTACTGTGCGTGCTTTTAGTATTTGGTTGTCTTAAACTAGAGAGAGCCCCCTGTTAGTGGTACTACGCAAAGGCTGGATGTGATTTATGTTGTACTAATCTCGACATGATTGGCTGGATCATCCTTGTCTATACCTGCAATTCCTTCACACGCTGTGCCTCAACCCACCTGGTCAAGTATTTTGTCGCCATGATGATGTATCATTCTCCTATCCTCTTTCCTAGAGGTTGAATAGGTCCTACAAAATATATTTCCCATTTGTCAAACATCTGTAGCGAGACTTTTGGGTTCAGAGGTAATTCATCCCTTTGTGACGACTTCCCGTCCTCTAACAGAGATCGTACACCCTAGAATATTCCTTGGAATCCTTGTGCACAGTTGGCCACCACAACCCAACACGTAGGATCTTCTGTGCAGTCACTCTCCCAGCATAATGTCCTCCAGCAACTCCTTGATGTGCTTCAGTGAGGATAATTTGTCTTTCATTACCTGGTACAAACCTACACAAAACTTCATCTAAGGACATTTTATACAAGTGGCCTGCAATTACAGAAAAATCTACAATCCTGACCACCAATTCTTTCATCCGCTACGTCGTATATACTTTAGGAGTTGTACCTGTAGACGTGAATTGAATTATATCTGCAAAATGTTCATCTGCAACACACACAATAAAGAACCACGTATCAAACAATTCTTCATCAAGACTTGTAGGTTCTTCGCCATTCTCAATCCATGAAAGGTGATCTGGTTCAACATTTAATCTCTCAGGCTTCACAACTACTTCAAAGTCATACTCTTGAAATAGTAGTTACCGCCCACAAATCCACCCCCCCCCCAACATAGGCTTATTGACCACGTACTTCAAAGCGGAATGGTTGGTGTACATTTTGAAGTGTGCACCCAACAAATAATTTCTGAACTTTTGGAGCACATATACCATCGCCAACCCTTCACACTCCATGGTTGAATAATTCTTCTCTACCTTAAACAACTTTCTAGTCACAAATGCAATCAGATTGTTGATATCTCCTGTGCCTGGTTGGGTTAAAACTGTTCCTAATGGTATGCAGCACACATCCACGTGTACATGGAATTTCTTCTTCCAATTGGGGAACACTAGAATAGGTGCTTTAACCATCTTTTCCTTCAAAACATTTAAGATTTTATGACAATCGTCATCCCAACAAAACATTGCATCCTTCTTCAATAATTTTTCCATGGGCACAATGATCTGCACATATGCCTTAAGGAACTTTCTATAGTATCCTCTATCGCCCAATGTCGCGTGCAACTATTTTTCATTCCTTGGAGGCTCCAAATTGAGAATCACTACAATTTTAGTAGGGACTACCATCAACACTTTCTTACAAACACCATGGCCCAAAAGTATCCCATATGGTATGCAAAATATACACTTCTTCAGATTGAGGGGGATATGATACTTCCTAAAAGTATCTAGCATTAGGTGAATACTTGCAACTTGATTTTTCACTAATCTAAACACTATCCAATCATCAAAATAAACCTCCAAAAAATTATGAGTAAATTCTTTAAAGGCTGCGACTACCACCCTAGAAAAGATCACAGGGGCCTTCTTAAGTCCAAAGGGCATAACCGTATACTAGAAAGAGCCCCATTCTGCGGTGAAGGTAGTCTTCTTTTGATCTTCTAGCATGATCTTGATCTAGTGATATCCTGAGAACCCATCTATAAGAGAGTAGGCTTCTTGACCACCAACATTTTCCAAGAATTCTTCTGTGATTGACGTAGGGAATGGATCATGTACACAAGCATCATTCAACTTCCTTATATCTACGTAGATCCTGATTTCACCCGTTGTCTTCTTGTCCTGAACCACCTTAGGAATAACCCAGTCTGACTCTTCTACACGTTCAATAATTCCTGCTGCAAGCATCTTATCCAGTTCTTCGCGCACTTTTTCTTTGTATTTAGGATTCAACTGGTATGGGCACTGCTTTACTGGCTTCACATCTGGCTTCAGATTGATCTTCATAACACCCAAATCACCTAATATTCCCTTTTTATTAGAGAAATTTGTTGGGAACAAGTCCTGATATTCCCGCAATAACTCTGTGACTTTGTCAACTGTGTCCTTATCCCAGTAATCACTTATATTCGTGAAATTCAATTGCGCTTCTGACCCAATGTTCACTTGCTTGGTTTTCAATGGTTTTAAAATGTTAGGAACTTCTACCTTAGGCCAAATGACTTTGCATTTCCCCTATGATTTAGGGATACTGATATTCCTGGGGTTTTCTTCACCTTCTTCTGTGGTAACATTGTCGCACTCCAGAGCATGGTGCAGTTGCGTACTCCAATCTCATTGTACCCATTTGATAGGCTCTACAGGTGTTTTGAATATTTCAGCCTTGATTTATTGTAATTTTTCCTCAATACATTCTAATCCATCCTAAAAAATGAATGTTAGAAGAAATATTTCCTTCAGAACGTCCCACTCCATGGTTTCGTGTCGCAATTCTATTTCTAAATACTAGTTCATCATAAGTGTATCCAAGTGTGGAAAAATATATGTACCCATTCAGGCTATCGTTCCTCTCCCCATGCTTTCATCCAATGAGCCAGATGCTCACACAGATCATCCTTCCCTGTATATTTTTTAGTGATGCGGGTATTGGCATTCCAAACCGCAACTTCATCATCCTTTGGTACTCCTTCCAGTTTGCAAAATTGTTCTTATGTGTACCCTACCAATTGACAGGTGTAGCTCTCAGTGCGATGTCCAATGCCTAAAAAAAATGCTCCTTCGGTACATCCCTTTCAAATTTATCAAGAAACAAATTTACATATTCTAAGTCATCATAATATGGTAAATTGTGTACCTCAGTAGATATACATTAGAGTGATTTAGTAAGTCTATTACATCACAATGTTGACACTTCATGCAATCTATTCTACCAATGCTCAAGCTCCTCATTCGAATCTGAGTTGCAGGAGCTGTTCTTTTCCCAAGTAATTCTTCCATCTGCCATAGGGTTCATTCAACCCTCATTCTAGGCAGTAAGTTTATAGATCTGGTCGATATCGTCTTCCTCATAGTAATCCCAGACTAGTTCAGTATACCATGCACCCTTGACTAGATCTAATGGAACAATGGCTGTTAGTTCCTTCTTCTCAAACATCATGTTGGACTTCTTTAGGTTGATGAACACATTCATATCAAATTTTACCAATAATTTCCAAGTAGTGCCGGGTAGGGATTACTATCATCCACTATTTCGATTACCTCAAAATCGGCTATAACGCGTGTCCCTTCAATGTCTACAATTACTCCATGTAAGTGCCCCATAGGAATAATATTTTGTTGGTTAGCCATTCGTAGATAAATTGGGGATCACTGTAGTGTTGACTTTCCCATTATTTCCCAGGTCTGCTTAGGAAAAAAATTCGTATCAGATCGCAAATGCTAGGATCACCTGGTCCATTTCAAATTCTCCAATTTGTGCAGCCAATCTCATCTCTTGACCAATCCTTTTCTTATGTTTGTCTACTTTATGCATTGCATGCTATTCAGGCAACGACTTTCCTTTGATAATGTAGTTGTCTATTAACTCTTGCAGTTCCTCCACCACTTCCTAGCCCCTTAGGATCTTCATGCAAGTCTACAAGAAGGATGTCAATACTTAAGGATCCGTTTCCTGTGCAACAATGACTTGTTCAGGTTTCACGTTTGTGTACTCTGAGTCTTTGATGTGGAAGATCCTGAATCCACAAAGCTCTTTTTGCCTCCATAAAAGTTTCCTTTGCCTTATGCAAATAAAATTCAACATCCTTGTCAGCAGCCTTGCACACGCATATAATTTCTTCTGGTTGTTTCCTCGCGGCTTTATCTTCGCCGGTAGCTATACCATTTCACGTAACTATATTAATGTTAGGGCCATCCTCACGTGGTTATGATCTCATCATCTAGATGTTTTGGGTGGGTTGTTGATTCTTCTTTTCTTGCATCTTTGTGATGAGTATAGGAAAATCCTCTATGACGTGGTCAAAATGTCAGCAATATTCACAAGAGGGGTGTGTCGGGTTTTGAGAATCTTGTGCAAAGTGGCCTGGTTCCCCACACTTGTAACAAATAATCTGCCTGCAACCTCTTGCATCTCCTCCCCCTCGTCCTCTTCCTCATCCTCTTCCTCGTCCATGGATTCCTCCACACACTATAGGTGTGCCTTGATCCTGCAGAGGATGTGTCTCAACCTGTACTTTGTATGTCGGAGTTCTGTCCATCATTAACTCATAGCTTCGAAAATTTTGCTCATCATGGCCTATAGACTTACAAAAATTGCAGAATAGTTGTTGGGGAGTCTGTACAAACTTCTATAACAATTGGCAATTGTCTGTTGACTGTTTTCCTATTATTTTACAGATAGCGCACCATGGCACCACACCGTTACTCGATCCCATGGTATTTTCTCATTTCAAGGGGATAGGACCTCCCCCAATTAGATAGTTCTGATATATTAGGAAATGATCCTTGTCATGACCATGAGACTTACACTTTAAGCACTATACTTCAGAACGAGTCTCATTTTGGACCTCTTTCCCCTTTTTGTGATCCTGCAACTCCATGTGCAGGCTAGCCAACTGCGCTTGAATCTGCTGCACTCCCAGGTTCATATCATGAATAGGAAAATCCTCCAACTTCATAGCAATTTCTAGTGCTTTAGCCTACGATCCAACCTTCTGCTATGAAAGCGATAATCTAAAATGAGGTAACAACGAAGAAATATAACAATCCTTATGTTGCTCATCTGAGATATGTATATTATCCTGTTGTAGCAGACATTTCAACCTTTGATCAAAATCCCATGTAGATTCATTCACCTTCTGCTTAATTTATTTCACCTCAGACATAGACTGGGCTTGAAACTTAGGCTTTCTGAATTCATTATTCAGTGCATCTTTTGTGTCTTTCAAAGACATATCTGTATGAGTTGTACAATACTTAATATACCAACTCAACGCCCTGTCTTGTAATGTTGTGACCAACTATGCTTTCTTAAGATCATCATCTGTTATTTGTTGTAACTTCCACACAACATATGCTAAAAACCAAAATTGACAAGGGTCTTTTGTCCCTAGAACCTTGAATATAGGCATCTTCATAGTGTTCTCCATATTAAATAGCAAAGGTGGAGATGCCTATAGGTGTGTGAGGTGGAGGTGATGGCAGAGGTGGAGTGGATGGATGTGGTATTCCCGTAGTTCCATGATATACTAACTACGGCGTACCTCTGGGCATCTTGGGACTATTAATTTCTTCTTCGTTGTCAAATGCTCCCAAGAGAGGACTGTACTCAACAATTGTATCTAGATCTTTTTTGAACTTTTTCCCACTTTGCATAGCTCCCCTTGAGTCTTGTCTAAACATCAATTTAGGGGCATAACCCATTTATCGTACAATAGAATTTTAATCCAAGTTTTCAGAGACTTCAGACTTACCTCTTGGTCCTTTGAAAAATTGGCATTCAACTTCACTTTAACTGATATATCAATTACGAACTCAGTAATAAATACGCCCAAAATACTCTCGATCCAATAATCGACAAGATTCACATATTTTTTCTTTGATCCTTCCAGGTGCTTCACTAACTATGGATTCCACACAATATGGTTATCCAGCTTCTAGGTAGGTTGATCATCCAACAATTTAGCTAACCATTTGTATAATTCACATGGGAAATAGAAGAAGAAAACTTTGTGTTCCTATATATACAGGTATCTCTGTAACCACTCTTCTTTCGATAGGCGTGGATTCCTATTTTCTTGAGTTACAAACTTGTGAAGCTTTTGATCTATCCACTTTTCAATCTCCTTCTTAGTTAGTATCCACTTATGCCACATCACACATTCCTCAGATAGATCTTGGTCCCGACAATGAAACCATTTGTAACTGGCTTGAGGGGGCTTGGACCCAGGTTTAGAGTTAGCTGTGCTAACCAACAAACCCTACACTACAGACCTTTCAGGAACAACTCACATACAGGTTGTAGTCTCACCTAAGGCCATAATGGGGGATGCTAGAACCAGGTTTATTCATCTAGAGGACTATGTGATGTATTTCTACCAGACTTATGGTTTTATCTTGACCTTCGCGAACCCTAACCCTTAAGACCCGGAAATCACAGTGGTTAACAGTTAGCACATTTATGCCCTTCGCCAATTGCGCTAAACATGCATAACATCATATAAATAAATAGATCTACGTCTTCGGAAATCTATTAAGTACTTTTCTTGATTAATTGCATTCAACAAATAAAAAATACAGGAAATTTAGAGATAAAATAGTGATACACAGATAGTCCTTCAGAACAAGCCTTTATTATACTTTATATCTTCAATTACAGTTCTTTCCAACCTTGCGCACATAGCTACAGGGGTCCACACATAGTTGCAGACTTACTAAGGTCTTCGCGCACAGAGATGCACGAGCTTTCCCCTTCGCCCAAGTAAAAAATACATAGACTCAAATAATGCACTATTCTTCTATTCTTAGCTGCCTCCCTATGACTCTTCTATGACTTCCGTTTATATTCTTCTTTATTACAATACCATGGTCCGTGAACCATGGGTAGGTCTCAAAACAAATTGACTCTTAACAAACTAGGGGGCTTTCACCTTCTAAAAGCCCGTTTGACTCATATCGACCTGCTCTCCGCTCCTCAAAATGTAGAGACTTTACAATATTTAACAAAACTTTACAAAATTTGACCCTGGGGACCCTGTCCCAACAACAAGTGGTGAGTAGGTTTCAAGGTAAAGTTGGAAAAAAATAGAGGATAATATAGGGTATTATAGGCATAAAAAGGGAGACCCAACAAAGATAATATTAGGATAATCATAAGGTGATGTATGCAATGAAAAAGTTGAAGACATAGTTTTTTTGGGTTTCTTCCTTTATGTATGGCAGAGTGGAATATGGAGGATGAATTTCGCCGGAGGGAGTGGATGAGTGATGGAGGGATTTTTGTGGAAATATCCCAACCTTTCCTACGAAAAAAATGACCTTTTGATCCCTTTCTCTAATTGGATTTTCCTCCTATAGTAATTCAGGTTGCTCCCGTAGCAATTCAGGCTGCTCTTGTAGTAGTTCAAGACAGTCCTCTAGCACTTCAAAAAGGAGGCAAATTGTGGTCCAATTGTTGGCTAGATGATGAATATGTACAACCTATTCTGTAGCCACTATTCTTCTAGCTGTATAGAGTCCTCCAAAAGAGAGATGTTAGCCAGATTGGTGTAAGGACTTGTTCCTTGTCTTAATTTTCTTTTTTATCTTTTTTTTTAGACATGCAGACTGCCTCTGCAGAGCTTTTCAACCTGCATGCATGCCCTAGGTGCCTTAGAGGAGTCTTTCACCTAGGGAATTTTTTTTTCTTCTCTTGGGATTTCTCATAGAGGTTTCCAATCCTAAAGTTTGCCTTAGATGCCTCATAGAGGTTTTCATCTAGGCCCTTTATTTTAATTTTTTCTCTCTTTTTTTTTAGAAGCTGTGTGGATTGAGGGTTGTGAGCCTCCCAATCACATTCAATTCTCTGTGGATTGAATTATTAAAATCTTCCTTGGATAGAGGTATTTTATACAACTTCAACCTATAACCATTGCCAAGGAAGGGAATCCCTTCCTCATCAATTGTTCTCATCTAGACATACCCATTCTCATGACATATCTCTACTAGGTAGGGAGCCAGCCCTCTTGTCATTAAATTTCCCTTGAAATCCTTTAATCTAGAATCATACAGTAGGGCCCAATCTCCTCATTGAAAAGTCTTCTCTTTAATGTGTTTTTCATGCCTAATCTTCCATTGTAGCTGAATTACCTCAGCGTGAAAGAGAGCTTGCAACCTAAATTCATCTAAACCATTGAGTTGGAGAAACCTCTCTCACTGTGATGTAGTGAGGTCCAAGTCTAACTAAGCTTCCATCCTTAAGGTGTCGTATTCAAATTCAATGGACTATAGGGATTTCTCCCCATAGACTAGTTTGAATGGAGTAAACCTAGTGGAGGTCTCCCAAGTTGTGCTGTAGGCCCAAGTAGCTTCTACAAGTATGTCCGCCCAATATTTTTTGCTAATGCTAATAACCTTGGTTAGAATATTCTCCAAAGATTTATTTTTGAGCTCCATTTTCCCATTTGCCTGAATGTGATAAGAATTTGATGTCCGTGCTTGATGTGGTGTTTCCTCATGAGATCTTTGATAAGGTTTGATGTGAATTGTGCTCCCTGATCAGTGACTAATTCTCTTGGAAAACCAAACTTGTAGAAGATGTTCTCCCTCAAAAACTCAACCACTTTTTGCTTAGTTCCTGCGTTTACTACCTTTGTTTTAGCCCATTTAGTCAGGTAATTAGTGTACACAATGGTATACTTCTTCTGTCCTGATGGGGGATTAATAGGTCCAATGAAATCCATGCCCCACTTATCAAATGGCTCTAGTGTCACTTGTGGTTGTAAGGGAATTTCATCCTTAGGTGTGGGCTTACCAATCCTTTGGCTCTTATCACACCTGGTAGTGTACCTCTTTGCATCTTGATGTAAAGTGAGCTAGTAGTAACCTGCTTGTAGAACTTTGAAGGTTTCCCTCTTAGTAGCAAAGTGCCCCCCACAAGGTCCATCATGGCATGTTGAGAGGATGCAAAAGACCTCCTCTTCCCTAATAATTATTGGTTCCTTATCATTTTTAAGATGCAAGGTTCATAACACACTCTTTTTTTGGTATCTTATTCATAGGATAATGATGATGGGGTGAGTGCATGGAGATGGGTTACACTTTTTAGCAAAGGGAGGGCACCTTTAGGTGGAAAAAGGGAGCTCGAATGAGCCATTTTCAGCACTCGGTTGAGCCACTTTTAAGCACTTGATTGAGCTGCATGAGGGCTAAGAGATAGCATGATTAAGTGTTAAAACAAATCCTCGATCTAGCTAAAGGCTTGATAGAGATTTAAGGCTCAATCAAGCTCTAGGGCTTGATCAAGCCATTAAATCTTATAAAAAAACCCGACTGCAGTCTACATAAACTCATTTTACACTGACCGCAAGGGAAAAGGAGATCGATCGAGGGTTTCCGAGCTCAAACGAGGGTTTTATCTTTGACTGATAGTTTCTTAGCAATGGAGGAGCTCAACCCAACTACCTAGGGACCCCGCCAATGCCACAAAGGCTTAAACCAAGGTAGGTTTCCTATCTTTTTTTTGTCTAATTTAATTAATTTTTCTTGAAAAATAAAATAGATTAATTTGAAATAAAAACCCACCATACAAAAACCATCGTGAAAACCACAAAAAATCACTAAGAAAATCTTTGAAATCCACAAAAAAGCAACCTAGAAAACCACAAAAAACCACCAAGAAAACCATTGAAAACCACAAAAAACTATAAATAAGTTTTCAATAGTTGTAATGGTAGCCTAGTTATTTTGAGTTTTTCCTGATTTTGAATGGTAAAAACTATATTTTCTAATATTTTTAGGTTTTAAATATTTTTCTTAGGAATTTAGTAAAATAAATAAAAAATATAAAATAAAAATGATTTTTTGTTATTTAAAATGCAATTTAAATTTCAAATAAATTTGACAAAAAATATGCCCAAAAAACTCCAAAAAAAAGAAGTAACCAAACTATGAGAAAATAAATAAATAAATTAGGAGCTAGGAGCTTGAGATTGACACATTGAATATGGTTTCTCGTGGTGAACCTCTATTTATCAAACATGAAATTTTAGTTCATTTTTATTTTTTTAAATTAGATTAATTTATAGTTTAAATATATTTTTAATAATAAGTATAATTTTTTTTTGTTTAGAAAAATTAATTGTATAATATATATATATATATATAATATAATATATATATATATATATATAATATATATATATATATATATATATATATATATATATATATATATAAACACCAACCTAGATCCATCTTAACCCTAGATCTATTATGCGTCGAGAGGGATGAAATCTCTTGAGGTGGATAACCTTCTTTTTGGAGTGTAGAATTTGAGGGAAGGTTTTCACCTAGAGGAATTTGATCCCGATCGACACATGATAAATCTGGGGTTAAGATGGATCTAGGCTGGTAGATGCATTTTAAAGTGGGGGTGCATCTAGCTAGTTGAGAATTTTGTCACATATTGTTTTAAAAGTATACATTTCTAACTCATTTATTAATTCTATACATCTATATTGTAGTGAAAAGACGAAAAAATTATGAATTTCTAGAACTAACTTCTATGTTGGTATTTATATTAGTATGTCTCTTTCTTCTTCCCTCTCTCTCCACCTTCCATATTTGTGTCTATCTCCCTCCCTCTCTCCTTCTCTCTCTCCCCCATATTTATCTCTCCACGTCTCCCTCCCTCTCTCTATCTCTCTCTTCTCCCCTCTCTCCCCCTGCCATCTATATCTATACCTCCCTCCATCTCCCCTAAACACATGTCATGATTTCTTTCTCTCTCTCCCCCCTAAACACATGTCACTCTCTCCCCCTCTCTCTCCCTCTCTCTCCTAAACACATGTCACTCTCTCTCTCGCTCTCTTTCCTCCTTCATATATCTTTATCTCCCTTTATCTATCCTTCTTTATCTCTCTATATCAGCCCGCAAACATAAACCCTTTGTCTCCATATCTATCTACCTATCTATCTATCTATCTCTCCCTATTCTTCTCCCTCTCTCTCTCTTCCTTTTCTCTCTACATATATATCTCTCTTCCTCCTTCCCTCTCTTTGTCTCTCTCTTCTTCCCTCTCTTCCCTCTCCATCTATATGTATATCTCCCATTGTCTCTCCTTCTTTGTCTCTCTATATTACTCCCCAAACATACTTTCTCTCTGTCTCTGTCTCTGTCTCTGTCTCTCTCTCTCCCCCCATATCTATCTCTCTTCCTCCCTCCCTATCTCTACATCTCTCTTCTTCCCTCTCTCCTCCCTACATCTATATCTATATCCCCCCTTGTCTCTCTTTGTCACCCCAAAAGCATACATACTCTCTCTCCCTCCCTCCTTTGTCCTCTCCCTCTCTCTCTTCCCCTTCTCTCTATCTCTTCCCCTTCTCTCCATCTCTCTCCTCTCTCTCTCTTCCCTCATGCTCTCCTCTCTTTCTCATTATCTCTCAATCTCTCCCTTATCACCCCCTCTCCCTCTCCACCTTTCTCTCTCGATGTATTTTTTCTTCCCTCCCTCTCTCATCCCCTTCAACTACACCTCTCTCTCCCTCTCTCCCCCATTATATCTCTAAAGTCCTCTCTCTCTTCCCTCCCCTCTCTCCCACCTCCCTTTGTCTCTCCCCCCAATGCACACTCTCTCCACCCTCCAACTCTGTCACTATCTCCATCCTTATCTCCTTTCCTCTTCGCCCCTATCTCCTCCCTCCCTATCTATGTTTCCCTCTCTCTCTTCCCCTTATTTCCCTATTTATATCCTCTCTTTTTCCCTCTCCTCCCTCATCTCCTCTCTTCCTCATTACGTCTTCATATCTCTCTTATCAACCCCTCTATCTCTCAATGTTTTTGTTCTTCCCTCCCTCTATTTCCCCCTCTAAATCCAACCACCCACAACACCACCACCCCCCCCCCCCCACACCCCCCCCCCCCCCCCCCCACCTCTTTCTCTCTCTCTTAAACCAATTCCCAGTATTTTATTTAAGAAAGTATCTTAAAAAAAACCCATAACTAGTTGTAAAATATTAAACTATATTTGGGATCAATACGTTAAAGAAAATATAATAATAAAAAAACTTAAAAGAATCATGCACTATTATTCCTCTATCCTTGTTAGTAACTTTGCTTTCTCTCTTCCCTTGGATCCTTGGTTAAGATGCATCTATCCCCATTCTTTATAATATTATTTATATTATATAAATTTCACACATGTATATATAGAATTATTCTAACTTCTAATTTTATAAAAACCACATTTAATCTCTATGGGAATATTTTTAGTAATAGTGAGGATAGAGGGATGGAGGGCTTAGATATATTTCAAAAGTAATCATAACCTTTATTTATTTATTTTAGATTTAATTAAAAATGTCAGAAAATTAAATTAAAATAAAATATTTTGATTGTGAAATAAGTTATGGTTGTTGCACATGGTATTGGCCCATGGTATTGTAACATAATAATTAAAAGCTTAGATCATAACATAATAATCAAAAGCCTAAATGGCCCATGGTATTGATAAATCATGGTATTGGCTCATGGTATTGACCCATGGTATTATGATTTTTTTTTTATCTAAAAAATGTTCGTAACTTTATTAATAAAACCAAAATTAAAATATAACAAATTAAATTTTATTATTTTTGTTACTTGGACCAAACTTGTTTATTGCACTAATGACTAAAGAGAACAAAGATTGTGCTGGTTTGTTTTGTTTTGTTTTTTGTTTTTTAATTATTATTATTAGTTATAATATAGCGACATTATTTTTTACATTACATCTAATGCCTACACATTTACCATATACTGGGTTGTAGAGCACCTGCCAGCACAATAACTATATAACAAAGTATAAAGTTATATATAACATAACTAGTATATAATTATAACATAACATTTAACATGTATACACACACACACACACACACACACACACACACACACACATAGCTAAATCAGAGGGATGAGGCTGAATCAGAGGGATCAACGTGGAATAGGAAAGGTGTTTGAAGTTCATAATCGGTTGTGAATCCCTTAGGATCGGGAGATCCTGAGGGATCACATTTATTATTTACCCTTTACCCCTTTCTAGTTATAAAAGAAAGCGATTGTAGGAAGAAAGGGGAGGAAAATCTGTTATTTTCCAAATTGTAATTTTAATTACAGACTCGCATTGTTGGAGAATGCAACGATATTGTAACGATACTTAAGTTCGATGATTAATATATAGTTGAAGTTATTGTTCCCTTGCATTATCTGAAGTAGCTAAACAGTGTTCGCTGGCAGTTAAGGGTCCGGCCTTTGGTGGATTTAATTGCTTTCTTGTGTTATATTTTTGATTCTCATAAAGTTTGATTGGTTTGATAATTTTCCTATTTCTGTGAGTTTACCTTATTCATTGTTTATCGTTCCTTGTATTGCAGTAGTATATGTTCTTTATATGCTTTACAACATTGTCATTTGGTTCGAGTTATGTTTATTATAGAGTAACTTATCTAGATAGTGAATCACATTGATCTAATCAGTTGTAAGAGTTTGATTATCTCTATTGGACTCTCAGAAGTGATATAATTTCTATTTTGATTGCTTTATAGAGATTGAGTATAGTTTAGATTGAATAAGCTAAGAAGAGGTGAGTTATTGTTATTGTGCTCTAGGTTGATGCTGTTGTTATCTGAATTGCTGTAGGATTTGATTTTAGTAGAGGATTGAGTTTTTATATTTCCTTTAATAATTGCAATCAGAGTTTATTAGATGCATCCATTTATTCTTTTGTCAAAGATCTATACTACAATTTAAGAAACATTACTCTTTGAATTTATATCAACCACATACTGTGTACACTCTTGAAATAAGTGGACTTTCCCGGGTTTATGATTAATGTGGGATAATTAAGAGTTTTAAAAGGAACCTTTTATCAGCCAACGTTTTGGCACGGTTTCCAAGGAGAGTTTAGCCATTTTACAAAGAGTGATGTATATATGATAATTTCTTTTGAGGAAGAATTGGGTATTGAAAACGGAAGGTAAGAACCTACTTAAAGAGCAAGTAAAGTGCTTGCTCCTCTGCCCGCTTTTCAGCACAATTACAAAAAAGTAAAGTAGGTGTTTGATGCTTGTCTGTTGAGAGAGAACTGGGTTTAAAAAATAGAAGGTAAGAACCTACATATGGAGCAAGTAAAACGCCTGCTCCCCCGCCCGCGTTCCAGCAGAATTGCTAGGAACTTAAGGTAGAAATAAGCATTTGAATTTTTTTGCATGAATGACTAAGAAGAAAAGACCAGAAAACAATCCAATTCCACATCCCAAACTTGAAAAATCTAAGGGATCGATGACCCTTGGATGATCAACTTTTATTGATGACATCTTAAGAAAAGTTGAATCTCAGCGATTAGTAGGGCCTTGAACCATTGCTTCCAAACAACCTATTGTCTCGCTCTGGACCATAGGCTCACCATCTGTAGCCTACGCTGAGGTCCACAGTAAAATGGAAGGGACTGAGAAGAGTTTTCAAGACATTGAAAATTCATGCCCAATTCCCTCACAAGAAAGGAATTATTGCAATATTTGTGAAGGAGGAGAAAAAGGGAAACAAAGGAACCAAGATCCCCTTAGGTCGTAATTGAGCAAAGGACACCTAGTGTCCCAGATTAAGGGAGTGTTGCTAAGATCATTCCTACCCATTCTAAACATCCTAGGGATAACTCTCTAGCTCCAGAGATCCAGGAAGGGTACTGGCATATCTCTGATCAAATGGCCAATAATCCACAAGCACCTCAAACCTCTACATTACAGTATCCTATCATTAACACGAGTAACAATGCACCCATGAAAGATATCCCTCTACAAAATATTCCCACCTTTCATGGACTCACATCAAAAGATCCAGATTCATTTCTATTTAAATTTGATGCATTATGTCGGGGTTATGATTACACCACCGATCCCCAAAAACTAAAGCTGTTTCCCTCTACGCTAAAAGGAGTAGCCCTACATTGGTTTATGGGACTAAGTGGGGGCACCATAAATGATTATGACCAAATGAAAACTGCTTTCCTTAAAAAATATCAGGATTATTTCAGATCTTGGGAACTAAAAGACGACATATTCCAAATGGTAGCAAGATCTAGTGAAACATTGGAAGAGTACGTGTAGCATTTTCAATATAACCTCCAAAGGTCTCCCTACACAACTCTACCTTTTCCTGATAATGTGCTAAAAACTACATTGATTAAGGGGATGAAAGACCAATGGATAGAGACATTAAATATTATGGGTAAAGGTGATATATATCAAGAAGACTATTCTAACATTATTAACTTGTTATTAGGTTCTCAAGAGGCAGTACGAGATTGAAAATAGCAGAATGTGATATGACCACCAGGGACAACAAAATCTCGAGCATAAGCATTACTCGTGCAGAAATCGACAACCTGATGGAGGATTTCAAAACAAATAACTTGGGAACTTTGACAACACAATTAGACATCATGCAAGCGAAGCAGAAGCAAGCCGAAGCAGAACAAAACTTGGTGATCTTTTGTCCTCGATGCAGGATGAAGCATAGTCATAAAGAATGCCCACTGGATATGGTACAGACCTGTGCCATATGCACTAAAGATCATGCCATAGAAAATTGCCCATTGCTCCCAGGGTTAAAAGCAGTTTTCAAAGAGGAAGAGGAAGAAACGAAATCAGTCTACCTATTAAATTAGTGTAACCAATGGCAACATGACAAACAGGTATGCCTAATGACCCATCTTCATTCTTTTAGCCCTCGCAATATAATTCTCAATAATACGAAGGAGCTACATGGCAGAACCATCCACCCTTTCCTAATTGGTCACCACAAGCATTCTTTATGCCACCTTGGTCCAATCAATCAAATCAAAACAATAGTTGGCCAAATTCCTCTTACTTTCCACCATTCTAGCAGAACAATACATATCCATCCCAATGGCCATCCTCCACATCACAAAACCAGAACTGGCAGTCAAGCTTGCAAAGACCTACAAACTAGCCAGCACGAACAATCCCCCTACCTCAACCTACACTACCAACACCTTACACATTGCAGCATAACCCTCAACCCAATCTACAACCACAGCTCCCAACCCAACCCAACCTGAATCCCTACAATAGACCAGTCCAATCAATACAAATTATTGAAGGGATGGATCCAAAAACTGAGTTGAGAGAGTGTAATGAAATCAAACTGAGGTTTGGACAGATAATTGAGTTAGAGGGGGATAAAAATATATAATTAGAAGAACCATTACCTGTAGAACAAACACCTCAAATGAAGAATACAGTTAAACAGAAAAGCCACGATCAAACTATTACCTCTTCTCCACCATTCCCAGAAAGGTTGAATATACCTTGCCCAATAGAATATCCTAATTTCGATCTTCTAGGAGAATTAAAAATCTTTGTGTAAAAATACCCCTCCTCCAGGCTATTCAGGAAATTCCAATTTATGCAAAACCTATTAAGGAATTATGTACTAAAAATCCTAAGAGGAAAATAAAAACAACACCAACTATCCACGTAGTCGGAACTTTGTCTGATTTATTATCAAGCAGAGAAACACCACTGAAGTATGAGGACCCAAGAAAACCTATAGTCATATTACAAATAAATGGATGTTCTTTTCCCAATTCATTAGTTGATCTAGGAGTAGCCATTAATATTCTCACAACAACAACCTATCAAAAACTTGGCATTACAGCCTTAGATTCAACTACTACCTTGCTAGAACTAGCTGACCGATCAATTGTCAAACCAGAAGGGACATTACAGGATGTAATGGTGTCTGTAGATTCTTGGGAATACCCACCAGATTTCTTGATTATTAATCTTAGAAACTGGCTAGATGAACATCCTCTAATTCTAGGAAGACCTTGGCTAGCAACCGCAGATGCTTACATAAGCTGTCCAATAGCCAGTATGACTATAGCAAGAGGAAGTAATGTGAAGAATCTAGCTTTATATCCTCCAGCTCAACCAAGCCTAACAATAATAAAAACTCGGAAACAACCTGTATCATATTTAACCGAAAATATTCAATCACCGCTAATTGTAGCAGATTCTCTTGAATTTAAGAATCAAATAGAAGATGACATTATTAACACTTACATTAACCACCCAATGCTGTATCTAATCTAAAATGTCAAATGATCGAAGCAGCCTTGGATAATGAAATTGAAGAAGATCCCTTAATCAATGACCAAACAATACCAACAATAATAATTTATAACAACAAACCCATTGACACTGAGCCAGGGACATTAACAAAAACTTGACTGATGACCTGCAGTAGAGGCTTGTTCAACTCCTTAGAAAATATAAAGAGGATTTCACTTGGGATTACCCATATATGAAAGGGATTAATCCCCAATGGTGTATGCACCACATCTATACTGAGAAAGATGTGAAACCCATTCGACAACCTCAACGAAGGTTAAACCCTCACCTAAAAGATGTTGTTAAAGATGAACTACAAAAACTGTTAGATGTAAATTTCATCTATCCTATATCTGATAGAAAATGGGTTTCTCCATTAGTTGTGGTTCCTAAAAAGAATGGGAAGTGGCGTAGATGTGTTGATTATAGAGAGCTTAATAAAGCAGCCCAAAAAGATCATTTTCCCCTCTCGTTCATCGACCAGGTTTTAGACACATTGGTAGGTAAAAAATTCTTGTCTTTCCTAGATGGCTTCAGTGGCTACAACCAGATCCAAATTGCCCTTGAAGACCAGGATAAGACTACTTTCACCTGCCCTTGGGGGACGTTTTCTTACAGGGTATTACCTTTTCGACTGTGAAATGCACCTGCCACATTCCAGAGAGACATACTCAGCATTTTTTCAGACTTGATAAACAAGGGACTCAAGGTGTACATGGATTATTTTACACCCTATGGAGATGACTTCGAGCTGGCATTACAGACACTGGAGAAAGTCCTGCAAAGATGCATTGCTACCAGGCTCTGCTTAAGCCATGAGAAATTCCACATGATGATGACCGAGGGCCTCATCTTGGGTCACTACATCTTAGTAGTCAGAATTTGGGTAGATCTAGCAAAAATTCAGATAATCTTCTTAATACCTACCCCCTGCACATAAACTGAGGTACGTAGCTTTTTGGGATTTTCTGGATATTATAGAAGATTTATAAAGAATTTCTCCCAAATTGCTGCACCATTATATGATTTGATAGGAAATATCGATTTTTTATGGACTGACAAATGTGACATTGCCTTTGAAGAGTTAAAACGGCTAGTATCAATAGCCCCAGTATTACGGGGCCTGAATTGGGATTTGCCATTTCAGATTTCATCTGATGCATTAGATATGGCCATTGGAGTAGCTCTCGGCCAGGAGGAAGATAAGAAACCTTATGTGATATGCTACATCAGCAAAAATTTAACTCCTATTGAGTTGAATTACACCGTGACCGAGAAAGAGTTTCTAGGTGTAATCTATGCTATTAACAAATTCATACACTATATAAAAGGATACCCTGTGGCTTTTTATACTAATCACTCTGTTATTAAATATTTAGCTAATGAACCTGTTACGAATGGAAGAGTGACATGATGGTTAATCCTTTTGCAAGAATTTGACATAACAATCAAGGATCAACCAGGAAAGGAAAATCTGGTGGCAGACTTCCTCTCACGTGTGCCAAAGACAGACGACTCGATAGCACTAGAAGACCAGTTCCCTAATGAGCACCTGTTTGCTGTAACCATGAAAACACCGTGGTATGCGGATGTCGCGAACTACCTATCAGTGGGAAAATTATCCAAGCACCTGACACCCAGTGAAAGAAAACTATAGTACAATGCAACACCCTCGGTTCTCTTGGGTCATAGGATACCTCTTTCACATAGGAGCCAATATGCATATCCAAAGGTGCGTCAGGGAAGACAAAATCTTCGACATCTTAAAATTTTGTCATGATGGGCCTTACAGTGGACATTTTACAGACCGCAGGACTGGGCATAAAGTATTACAGATGGGTTATTATTGGCCCACCATTTTTAAGGATGCCATGATGTTTGTCTAGGCATGCGATAACTGCCAAAGAATGGGTCACCCTGGCTAGTCTGACGAGATGCCCCTGCATCCACAGTTAGTCATTGGACCTTTTGAACGCTGGGCGTTAGATTTCATTGGCCCAATAAACCCATCATCTAATAAAAAGACATATATACTGGTTGCAACAGAATATGTGACTGAATGGTGGAGGCAGAAGCATTACCAAGGGCAACGGAGGACACAGTAATCCACTTTCTTTTCCAAATTTTCATTGTGGTATGGTTTTCCTAGAGAAATAATCACAGATGGAGGGCCACAATTTGTAGGCCATAAGATTGTTGCTACATTAAAAAATCATCATATTACGCATAGAATCACATCTCCATACCACGCGCAGGCAAACAGATAGGTAGAAAGTACCAACAAAGTAATTGAGGTAATACTAGCAAAGATAGTCGCCTCACATAGATGTGACTAGGCTACCCAATTGCCAGAAGCCCTGTGGGCATATTGCACGACTTGGAGGAATACCAAAGGGTACTCCCCATATCAGCTAGTGTTTAGCAAATAACCTATCTTCCCAATAGAATTTGAAATTCAGACATTGAGGATAGCTCAAGAAGTAGGTCTGAATCTGAATGAAGCATAGATTAACATACTACATCAAATTAATGAATTGGATGAAATCTGGCTATCAGCTCTTCAACATACTGCTCTGATCCAACAACAAAGAGAAAAATGACATGATGCCCTCATCAAGAAAAAGATCTTCTATGAAGGTGATTGGGCACTTCTGTATGATTCTAGGTTCCAGGATTTCTGGGCAAACATCAGAGCAGATAGTTAGGCCCCTATGAGATACAAGAGGTGCACGATAATGGCACCCTTACATTTGCCACCATTGATGGGTTTGGCTACTCTTTTAAAGTGAATGGACATCGAGTATGCCTTTATCACAAACCGCTTACAAGGGAATCCTTTTGCTAACAATTACGGGAAGATTCCACAATACAAATTCTCACTGAGGAAGGCAACCCTTCCATAGCGTCAGTTGAGTGAGGAATTTTTTTTTTTGAAACCTGTACATCAATTTGCCTTTTTGTTTTCTTTCTATTTGATTGGATTTGCTTGGATAATAGATTGTATATTAGTTTTTTTCTCTATTTTTCCTTTGTTGTTCCCTATAGGGAACAACTGCTGTTCCCTACAGGGAACAACAATTTTTGAGTGTATTTTCCCTTGCCATTCCCTACAGGGAACAAAAATTTTTGCATGCATTTTTCTTTGTTGTTCCCTACAGGGAACAACAATTTTTGTGTGAATTGTTCTTTGCTGTTCTCTACAGGGAACAACTGCTGCTCCCTCTAAGGAAAAACAATTTTGGCGTGCATTTTTTTCTTGCTGTTCCCTACAGGGAACAACAATTTTTGTGTGTATTTTTCTTTCTGTTCCCTACAAGGAACAATTGTTGTTCCCTATAAGGAACAACAATTTTTTGTGTGCATTTTCTCTTGCTATTCCCTACAGGGAACAACAATTTTTAGCGTGTACTTCCCTTGCTGTTCCCTACAGGGAACAACTGCTATTCCCTACAGGGAATAACTGTTGTTCCCTATAGGGAACAACAATTTTCATATGTATTCTCCTTGTTGTTCCCTACAGGGAACAACATCATTTTGCATCTTTTTTTGTGATTTTTCTTTATTGTTCCTTAGAGGGAACAACTGCCGTTCCCTCTAAGGAACAACACTTTTGTGTGGATTTTTCTTTTGCTATTCCCTTCAAGGAACAACACTTTGCGATAATTTTTGAGAACATCCTCTTTCTCTTCCTTGCATAATCATCCCTAGACCATCCCAGTTCACTCTTTATGATCCTCTTAATGGCATGGAAAGTACAATACATATTTAAGGACAACAAGTATGGAGTCTAGTGGAACATGAAAATATCTTGAATACTTTCATCTTTAACAAGATTGCTTTGTGATGATTGAAAAAGAAAAAGGCACAGTTATCTATATCACTTCACTGTCCTCATTTCCACTATAAACCAAACTGATTGATTATCTGTACCATGTTGGTTCCCCTTTTCCTGTGTAACTCTCTCTGTGTATTATCAAGAAGATTATGGGTATATTTTTTATATATATTGATATATTCAAACTTCTTCTGCCATCCCTACTCTTAAGAAGTGATGAGCCACCCTCTATGTATAAAATGGGGACTAAAAAAAAAGAAATATATATATATATATAATATATATATATAATAAATATATATATAATATATAGTATATATATATATATATATATTCACTAACAAGTCTTATGATTTTTTTCCACAGATGGAGGATAGAGGGTCTCATCACAATCCAACCTAACATGATCATAAGGAAGGAGTGAAGTGGCATTCCCAATATGGCCACCACACCAGGGATATGATCTAATGGATGCATAAGCAAGCAAAGTCCTTGGAAATAGGAGGTCTCATCACGAGCTGGCCTGACCACTTTCGCTACTTCCCAATGAATGGAAATGTGATCACCTGGTTACCATGCCAGCACATTGGTCTCTACTATGGACATCATAAGGCACTTATCTAATTATACATAGATGACCATGGTTCGCAAGGGTTAGAAAGCAACTTTGTCAAGGCTATGAATGCCTGCAGGCAACAGAAGCTCTGCTGATGGTATTGAAGCTTTATTTTACATCAATAATCATTATAATGCCCTCTTTTTATGTTTTTATCTTTTCTACGGAGAGATTATGTCTCTAATGTACCTTGAACCTTTATGCATGAGTAATTTTTTTTAAAAATCAATCACAACAGTTTTAAGTGGAATAACGACAATAAAGTATTATTTCCTGCGTATGCTATCCCTTTTTCTTTATCATATCACATCACGACAACCTATCACTTATTGTTAGTTCTCGCTACATGCCTTGATTTCGCCACTCCATTATCCTTTATGATCCTTTCATTAATATGCGTACCTTGCTAATGCATCACCCCTATACTTCGCCGACAGTGTGTTACCCTTTCATTCATTCGGTCGTAGACAACCTATTAGTTTGAAGGGGGGTGGGGACCTCTAGTGTACTTATGCATGCACTGTCATCTTTTCATTAGATTTTGTAGAATGATATGACATTCCATGATCACAGAGCATGTGGTATGATAACAACCCTAAATAACGGTATTTACATTTATAAAGCATCACTTGATAGAGCCATTACAACCATTTGTTGTTCCATCACTTAGCTTTGTTCGTCGCTGTGCTTTACCCTCTACACTTATCATTTGCAGAATTCAAGCACTATGGGAGGAAGAATAGTGCACCAAGAACCTCTAATACTGGCTGTTTCCGATGAAGCCAGGGAAATTTTAGCTCGAGCAAGATGGATAGCATACTTTACGAGATTTCAACCACCCAACAAAGAAATTTCTACCAAATTCTTATGGAATCTACAAAATGGAAAATCCATGGTAAGAGGTAGAAAAATCACTGTAACAGATGCTGTGATAGCAAAGTGTTTGGGTTACCAGTAAAAGGACCAGTATGGGCTGGCAAGCGGTTGAAGCTACATGATGCTATTGAGGCTTTTAGGGATGAAGGATAGGAGATGATCAAGAAGGGAAAAGGTGTTCGGCCATCTTCTCTTAGAGAACCATGGGGAGAATTAACACGAATAATCCAAAACTACATTACCTACGATGGGCGGAAAGACGTGGTAAGGCCGCGTCAACTAAACTTTTAACAGTTCTAAATCAAAAGTGATTTGTTAATTTACCTGCATTGTTGAATTATTTACTGCATGACACTGCCGAGAGGCTAATATGGTCCCAACACATAGAAACTGTAGTAAGCCACCACTGTCTGATCAGGCTAATAGTTAGCTATAACCTCGCCCAACAACAATTAAGCTGGGATGATCTAATATTAGCTCTCAAAGGAGGTATAGCCCTGCCAACACCTAAGCTTGTGCCAAAAAGAAAGAGGACTGCCCTTTCAGTGAGAATACCTCACAAGTGCAGACAATCCACAAGGTTGAGGTCAAAACAGGGAGCATCTACAAATCCTCAAGGAAGCGCTAGTCAACCTATAGAATTATCCAGCTGAGTAAGTGAACAATACTTGCAGCTAGAGTTAGAAGGATAGGATAACCCTGAATCAGAGCATGAGGAAGGAACAAGGCATTTTGGAGATAAACAAAGAAATGAATTGGGACTTCCCTCAACACCAAATATGAGCCTGAAAGGTGATTTGTTGCATGATTTCTAGATGGCCTAGGTCCTAGCCAACATGAATGTTTACATGCAGCCAGAAGGATTTCTCAATCTCAACTCAAGAGAAAACCAATCTCCTAGAAATTCTGGCCATACCAGAATTCTATCTCCCTAAAAAGATGTAAGCCGCGAAGCAGAAATAGATGCAGAGGCCATTCAAGAAGAAGAGAACCAATTTAGTGACACGCCTCTAGTAGAAACTAGCCAGGTAGGCCTAAGCACAAAAAACATAGGCAAAGAAGAAGCTGAGATAGAAATAATTCGAGAAAACGATAATCAATATGGAGACATGGTATTATTAGAACAAAGCTAGGGTGAGAAACCAGGCTCTTTTGAAGCAGAAGCCATTAATAAGACTGTTAGCAGAATAGTTGCTCCTCCGAAAAAGTATAGAGCCAAATTGAAAAATCTTAGGAAAGAATAGCAGAGGCTTCACAAAACAATAAAAAGGCTCAAGAGAAAAATAAAAGAAATATCAGCGGGAAAGGTTCTGGACAAAACCCCGAAGATAGTAAACGTGGTTGTACAGACATAATCATATGAAGGGAGGGCTACAGGGACTCAAACTGAGCCCATACCCACTCAACTAGTCATCATTCAAAAGGAACAACATGCAATTTTAGTAGATATAGCTACTCAGACAGAGGATGTACCCTCTTATAGCATGTCTACTCAGATGGAGGCTTGGACTTCCCATAATAACGATATTTAGACAGAAAACATCCTTTCTTATAGCATAAGAACTCAGAAAAGCATACAAGCTAAAGATGTCATCACACACAATGACCCCATTATACTAAATCTTCAAGAAGAATTAGCACAGGCTTGGCTCGCGTTAGAACGATTTGAACAAGAAATTGTTTCCCAATAGAGATATCAAGAGATGTAGAGACAGCTTTGGGAAATGAATGCAACATAGAGCGAGACCTTCGATAGATACAAAAAAGCAAAAGAGAAAATAGAGAGAATCAAGATCAAATCAGATAAGGTCATAGCTCAGACAAACACCATCTGCTCATTATATACAGATGTTTTGGCATGTAGGGCTCCAGCCACCAATTATGCTTTGTTTTTGTTAGAATGATACTTGCTTTTGAAAATTAAAGCCGTGAGAGCAGGAAAACCAATTGAATTAAAAACAATTGAAGATTTTATAAATTGTTGCAAACAACATGGTGTAAAGGTTCAAAGGTTTCTTTGCGAATTATACCTACACGATTTTGTATTAGAGGATGAGATGGAAAAGGATCCTAACCCTTTTGTGGGAGATGTTCAATTCCAGGCCTTTATCTCATTTGTAGTCAATCAACTTAAATGGTTTAAGGCTCATAACGCATTCCAAAGATAAGAGCATGGATTGGATCTTTAGGTAAGAAGTGAACCCAAGCACCCTTTGCAAATGCTTGCCAACCATAAGAGTTTGATGACAAGGGAAGGGGTGGTTAAAATTTTAGGGCCTATTCATAAGGAGATTGTATAGAATGGAGTATCATATTTTCAATCCATTCAAGAAATCTCGTTGGCTGCATCCAAGCTAAGGTGGAGGGTCTCCACTAGTAGTGTGCAAGATAGGGAGCCATTTAATTACAAAAATTTTAAAGTAGCTGTAGCCCATTTTGTCACCTATAGAAACCTTATTTTGAGAGAGGGACCTTATTGGTTAGGATGTTGGTTTTGTAGCTTCATCATTTGGTATCCTCCTGAAGGTTACCGGGCCATATACGAATTCCCTGAAGGAAATGAAGGGCCCCCTTTGCGCTCTTAGCTCATCATCATGGTTTTAGACCAATTTTTGGTGCTCCTTCTTCGGCCTACTCTTTAACTGCACTCCATCAGAATTACTTACTTTTCATGAGGACATGAAACAGGGTGAGCAGGGGAGTATGTTGAGTTACAAAATGGGTATGTATCTACTATTAATTTCATCATCATTTTCCTTGATTCTTATCTTTTTCATATCTTAATGTGCTGATATATTAAGGAATTATGGTAAGAAACAAATGAATTGTTTACAATTACGATTTAGCTAACTTTTACCCTTCTTTATGTAGGAAAGCGACAAAAGGAACGATTGTTGTTCTCTGACATTGGAACAACAAAAATCGACAAACAAAGGAAGGAATGCATCAGTTGTGGACAAGGCTAAGGGTGAATCAGAGGGATCAACGCGAAATAGGAAAGGTGTCTAAGGTTAGAAATAGGTTGCAAATCCATCAGGATCGGGAGATCTTGAGGGATCACATTTACCATTTACCCTTTACCCCTTTCTGATTATAAAAGAAAGAAATTGTAGGAAGAAAGGGGAGGAATCTTTGTTATTTTCCAAATTGTAATTTTAATTACAGACTTGCACTATTGGAGAATGTAATGATATTGTAATGATACTTAAGTTTGATGATTAATATATAATTGAAGTTGCTATTCCCTTGTTCGTTGGCGGCTAAGGGCCCAGCCTCTGGTGGATTTAGCTACTTCCTTGTGTTATATTTCTGATTCTCATAAAGTTTGATTGGTTTGATAATTTTATTGTTTTTGTGAGTTTACCTTATTCACTGTTTATCGTTCCTTGTATTGCAGTAGTATATGTTCTTTATATGCTTTATAGCGCTGTCATTTGATTCGAGTTATGTTTATTACATAGTAAGTTATCTAGATAATGAATCACATTGATTTAATCAACTGTAAGAGTTTGATTATCGCTATTGGACTCTCAGAATTGATATCATTTCTATTTTGATTTCTTTATAGAGATCGAGTATAGTATAGGTTGAATCAGCTAAGAAGAGGTGAGTTATTGTTACTGTGCTCTCGGCCGATGCTGTTGTTATCTGAATTGCTATAGGATTTGATTTTAGTAGAGGATTGAGTTTTTATATTTCCTTTAATAATTACAATCGAAGTTTATTAGATGCATCCATTTATTCTTGTGTCAAAGATCTATAATACAATTTAAGAAACATTACTCTCTTAATTTATAGAAGCCACATACTGTGTACACTCTTGAAATAAGAGAACTTGCCCGAGTTGATGATTAATGTGGGATAATTAGGAGTTTTAAAAGGAACCTTTTATCAGCCAACAACAAGCATGTTAAAATTTGGAAAAATCCACATAAGACCATACACAAAGGTACTCATGTATCCTTGTAATATCTTCTTCTATTAAATCTCGCGACATTACAACATTTCTTCTGGATTGTAGGGCTCATAGACATAACAAGAAAACTAACATGATAAATAAAAATAGAAACAAGATAATAAGGAACAGAGCGGGCTCAAATGGCTCCACAATAGTATTTCTGTATAATTTTCATCTCCTCCTTCTCTTGGCTTTCACCTCGGCCTTCTTAAACCTTGTGCTCACTTGGACTGCTACTTCTCCCTCGGATGTTCCATCTTTTTCCTCTTTTGGCTACCTCTATTGCTCTGTTTCTTCTACTTCCTCAGTTGTCAAAATTCCTCTTAGCTCAGCTGTGACTACCTAAGTCCAGCTTTCTCTGGCCATCCTTCCGCAACTGCTGGTCTTTGACATGTCCCTTCTTCTTCTCTAGTTGTCACCTCTATGACTTCCCAATGGTTACCTCTGGTCAAAATGTGGTTAACCTCCAGAATGTATCGCAACCACAAACGAAGGACCCAACAGGTCCTATCCATAATACATTGAAGGACCCAACTCTAGGATAGACTCAATGGCTACACTTCTGAACTACATGTATGCATCAAGGGTCATTTTCCATGAGCCTGTGAGAGTGTGTTCTTGGTTAAGGAACTATGTCGTGAGTTCGACAGTCAGATTGGTAGGGTGCATCCTCAAGACAGTATTCCACTACGTTTTTGTTTCCTCACTGATCTGCTGTAGTGTCTCCAAGTGAACCTGTGTTGGTAGCTTAAGATAATGAAGGCTATGCTTGGCCTTGCTCAACTCATCTTAGATTTGTTGGATTTTAGCTTTGAGGGCATCCACCTGTGTGAAAAGCTCCTTTTGCCATGTCTTGTATTTGGTACCCATAACATGGTTAAACAGTGGATTATCATGGTGGCGCAAAGGGTAAACTAGTTTATTTTTCTTGGCTAGGTAGCCTGACTAGTCATGCACTTTCTCAAAGAGTCCCGAAGCTTCCTCTGCAACTTGGATGATAGAGGCTTTCAGGTAGACCACTTATGCTATTTTATGCTCAATTTCACCAACATATTGGGTGGTAGGATTTGGTAGGGCCGTTTGAGTGGCAAGAATACTTCTCTTAAGATCTCAGTTGGTCAAGATAAGGCTAGAAAAGGATGATTTGATGTGGTCACAACATTCAAGAAGAGTGTAGGCTGAAAAATCTTCCGGGGGCTCTGTGACTATATCTATAACTAAGGGCCATAGATCTTGGATTTTTTTTCAGTAATTTGGTCTGGTTGACCCTAGCGAGTCTATTTCTCCTAGAGGATATGGTATCACTCCTCCATAAGGGCAAGAATCTATTGTTGCTGCTGCTCGTGTTCAATAGCTAGAACGTTGTGCAATGCCTTTGCTTGGCAACCAATTTAATGAAAGTAAATAATTGGGCTAAGGACCAAACCTGAAGGTCATTGAGGTTCATTATGGAAGGTCCAAGGAACCAACTCTGCAATGGTTGTCCACTGGAAACTAATTTGTCTGATTTATCTTGGGATAATGTCTCTTTCTATAAGGGTTCGACTGTATGTGGATCAATGTGGATCGAGGTGGGGAGCGGTGGTGATGATGAGATGGGATCAAAGGGTAGCAGAAATGCATGGAATGTGGTTGGAAGGGGAGGGGTTAGTAATCTTCCTAGTGACCGTGAGTGGACCTGATTCAAGTAACAAAGACAATATAGACATTTGAATGGTCTCCATGCCTGCAATGTGGGATGTAAGTGTCCCATTTGTATTTTCGGCAATTGATTGGATAAAATAGTCAACCTCCATTTCCATTTTTGTCTCAGGAGTAGTTTCAGATGGAAAGTTGTGTGAGGTGATGGATTATGCGACTGTGGTGATGCGGTGGAAGTGGAAGGTAGATTTTCCTTGATGATGGGTGTGGTGGTGTGCGAATGGGGTTCCTCATCCATGAGATCAACAACTGGGGTGGAGGTGGTCTTAGTATTTTTCTTAGGCCCAAATGGTGGCTTGGTGGTAATAGGTCGAGGATTCATAATTATAGGTTCCAGGTGAGATTGGGGGGTCACTACAGGAATAAAAACAACAAGAGGGATACAAGTCAAAGAAACATGCAACCTTGAACTATGAAATTTAGAAAAAGTGGGAAATGGACTTACTGAGGCGCTGAGATTCACCATAGTTTCCTATAAGGACTGCATCTGCGTCTCGACCTTCTTGATGACCAAGTTCTATGTCTCCTCAGTCAACCACTTCCTTGATGTCATAGGGATACCATTCCTCCAAACAAGTATATATGCCTCCCCTCCTGAACTTCCCAAGCAATCCCCATCCAAGAATGGACTTCGATATGGAAAGCTTCTTCAGTTAAGATAAAATTTTGGGCCCACATCTAAAATGTGCCGAGATAGATGCACTTCGGTCATATCCAGGTCCTGCCATGGTTGATGCCAAATCATATATATTGTGAGTAGTAATCAAGGAGTGACGAAGGGACAGTGGGCGAGCGACGGAGTGAGCGATGGCGTTTAGCGACTGCTAGGTTTTTGACAGTCTGGGAAACCTGCGGCGGTAGGGTTCCTGCACTGTGCACCCAGATCTAACACGGGCAGCGGGTTCCCCAGGCTGCAGGCGGATCAGGCGGTCCTAATGGATCCCCCGCAAGGGGAAGGGGCAGCACCTCTGCCCTTCAACAAAGGCCAGCAAGGACCAGAGGGTAATCCCAGAACCGATTCAACGAATCAAGTTCAACACACAGGGGAATAGCAGAATACGGCGGATCCACCAGCTTCAAATGATCAACCAAAGGTTAGTTCCTCCACTTGTAAACCGGTTGCCATTCATAGGCCAGAAGTAGAACTGCCCAGTGATAGAATCAATGGAAGAATTCAATATATGAGAGACCACGCCCTCATTGGCAAATTTATGGGCTTCTGGCCCAATGAAAATGCACTAAGAGGATGGATCAATCACAAATGGAAGCCAAAGGGTGAAATAACCCTTCTCCTAGGTCCAAAAGGATTTTTCACAGCCATTTTCAACTGCCTGGAAGACAGAAACAGAGTTTTCGATGGGGGGCCATATTTCTTCAACTCTGCTGGGCTCTACCTCAGAGAATGGGTCGCCCGTTTCAATCCTGACAAGGAAGACCTTAGCTACGCTCCAATATGGATCAGACTATATTCGCTACCATGGGAATATTGGGGTGAGGACTCTTTAAAATCCATTGGATCGGTGATAGGCGATTTTGTCAAAGTAGCAGAAGAAACCAAAACAGTGAGATACACGACATATGCCTCATATGCCAGGATATGTGTCTACATGGATCTAAAACAGCCTTTACCAGACACAGTAAGACTCTTCCATGAAGATCATGATTGGATCCAAGCGATTGACTATGAGTAGGTACCCTTTCGCTGCAGGAAATGTCATGTTATTGGGCATCTCTTCCGAGATTTCCCCCTGAACAAGAAAGCAGAAACCCCAATGAATCAAGAACCACAACAGCAGGAGGGCTTTACAAAAGTGACAAACAGAATGCGTGGAGGCAGAAAAATGAATGCACAGCCGAAGTCAGCACCTGCAGAGAACTCCATTCCCTCTACCAGCAACAGCTTTGAGGTGCTTGCAAAAACGACAACACAGGAGGAACCCAGCAAGGAACAGTCAGATCCTAAAGCATCCATGCAGGAGAAATCAATCTCAGCCCAACAAAATGAAAAAACTCAGCCGGTTTCTGAATCCTGGAACAATCCTGCAATGGACATTGATAATCCTTCACAGAGCAAGAATAAAGGGAAGGAGGCTGAAGAAAATCTGCATGATATACATTTCATGGAAGACGACAGCGAACCTATAGATATAGGGGAATTCGACCTGCTGGGCCTGGAACAAGCCTGCAAATTAGGCAACTTTGATAAGATCCATGAAACCCAAGTCGACAACTTAGTGGAAATATTAAACAAGGCCCAAAAGAAATACTCCCTCGGAGTACAAACAGGCAGTAAGTGGGATGCCAAATTTGCCTACAAAGACAACAAGAAAAGAGGAAGGAAAACAGCGCTGGAAAGAACAATCAAGCTTGGCGAAGTCCTGGTTGAGTCTGGTAGATATGCCAAACTCACCAAATATTTCAACACCAACTTCAAACCCCCTCAATGAAGTTAATATCTTGGAATATAAGAGGGCTCAATGGCCCCAAGAAAGGGAAACTCCTAAAAAATCTGATCATGGAAGAAAAACCATCTATTCTATTCCTACAAGAAACCAAATGTACGTTGAATTCTCTGGAAAAAGCGGCAGCTAAAGCATGGCCTGGAGGTCAAGTGATAGCAGTAGACGCGCAAGGGGCTTCAGGCGGACTTGCCATCTTATGGGATGCAAGAAAGATACAGTTAGATAACATTCATGCTAACAAAAACTTCATTCAAGCTGTTTTTCATCTTCTGGGCACTAACATTTATGGTCACCTCATGAATGTTTATTTCCCACAAGAAACGCAGCAGAAGGCAGCAATTCTAAAATCAATAGAGCAGCTAAACATAGATAGGATGCATCCGCTTTGGGTGATAGGAGGAGACTTTAATATGATAGCTTCATCAGAGGAAAAGCTCGGTGGTCGCTGTAGAACCAACAAGGATGGCACGCTACTAAAGGATTTCATACAAAGTAACTAGCTTATAGATCTTCCTACAGACAATGGCCTTTACACATGGACGAACAAACGGGTCACTCCCATGCAGATCGCCTCCCGTCTGGATAGGTTCCTGATCTCAGATAACGCCGTCCATGTCGGAGGAGAATTCACGGCCCACATCATTCCATTTTCAGGCTCAGATCATTGGCCCATAGAGATGCTCTGGAATAGGCCAGGCATCAATATTAAAAAACATTTTAGATTTGAAGCGTTCTGGCTAACACACCCAGAATTCAAGGACTTCATAACCACTACTTGGCAAAACAGCAATCCAACTGAGCACTCCAAAATGGCAAGATTCCAAAAAAAATTACAGCTGCTCAAAGGAGAAATCAAGTGATGGAACAAAAATACCTTTGGCAACATTTTCAAGGAAAAGGATAAGATCCTCCAAGATCTAAAAAATATTCAGCAGAGATTAATCCATGAAGGGAGAACAGAGGAGCTAGCGCTAAAGGAACAAGAAATGGAAGCAAAACTCCTGGAACGAGAAAGACAAGAGGAACTGCTATGGAGACAGAAATCCCGAATCCGATGGCTGAAGGAGGGGGAGAAGAACACCAAGTTCTTCCACAGAACCACAGTGTAGAGAAGGATGCACAATCAAATCTCTCAGATAACTAATGCCCAGGGAGACAAGCTGGAAACCCAGGAAGAAATAGAAAAGGAATTCCTTCAATATTTTAAAGCAATGAGTCAGGAGCCAACCATCAACAGAGAAGAAGCCACAGACAACATCACTAGGCACATTCCGCGGCTGATAACAGAGGAGCAGAACTCCCTGCTTCTCAAGCCCATAAGTCTCCAGGAGGTTGAAATAGCTGCAAAATATTTAAAGACCGACAAAGCTCCGGGTCCCGATGGATTCTCATCAAATTTTTTCCACCATTTTTGGGAATTAATTAAATGGGAAGTGTGGCAAGTTGTGGAAGAATCACGCAGCCTGCGCTGGATGTATCCAGGCCTAAATGAAACTTTTATAGCTTTAATCCCTAAGGCGGAGGACTCCAACTCCCCTGACAAATTCAGGCCTATCGCCCTGAGCAACATCATTTACAAGATTGTCTCAAAGGTGGTGGCGTTAAGACTAAAACCACTCCTCCCAGGCATTATCTCTCCTGAACAGTCCGGATATGTTGAAGGAAGGCAAATCACTGACGAAATAATTCTCTCTCATGAAATTATTCACTCTCTAAAGCACTCAAAAAAACCAGGTATGCTTCTAAAAATTGATCTTTCTAAAGCTTTTGATAGTATAAGCTGGGATTATATAAAAAAAATTCTAAGAGCGTTTGGTTTTGCCAACGCATGGATTAGATGGATCATGAGTCTTGTCTCTTCTTCCTTCTTTTCCATCTTGATCAATGGAATCCCCACCTCAACTTATCGTTCCTCAAGGGGACTGAGACAAGGTGATCCTCTGTCTCCGTTTCTGTTTATCATCATGGCGGAAGGCCTGGGAAGAAGGATTAACTCCGCTGTCCAAACCCATGCTCTCAAAGGTATCAGTCTACATAATGCTCCTACCATTTCCCACCAACAATTTGTAGACGACAACATGATCTTTGGCCACTCTTCAATCCAAGAAGCCCGTTCTCTTAACTCTCTGCTTAACAACTTCTCTATAGCCTCCGGAGCTTGCGTTAATAGAGTCAAATCCCAGATCTTCTTTTTTAATACTCATCCGACCACCCAGCGAGCCATAGCCCGAATCCTGGGCTTCTCCACAGCTTCCCTGCCCTCCAAATATCTAGGAGCCCCCCTCCTCGACTCTGCCCAGAAACACTCTTCTTGGACCTCTCTTCTGGAAAGGCTGGAAGCAAGACTTTCGCTTTGGACTCACCGCTCCTTAAACATGGCCAGCTGCCTTGTGCTAATCAAGGCGGTCTTACAATCCATGCCCTTATACTTATTCTCAATATTGGCAGCACCAAAGTGGGTTTTAAAAGCCATCAAAAATCTGCAACGAAACTTCCTTTGGGGCAGCACCGGTCTCAACAGAAAATGGGCATTAGTCAAATGAGAGAAAGCATGCCTCCCTAAGAAAGCAGGAGGAATTGGTCTTCGGGATCCTCAACACAGCAATGGGATCATGGGAGCTAAAATATGGTGGAAATGGCTAACATATCCAGGAACACTATGGGCCAGATTCTGGACAGCAAAATACGCCAACAATCTACCTCTGGAGGAGCGTATAAGAATGACAGAAATAAGCAAAGGCTCAACTATATGGAATTCAACGATAATGCACAGGGACCTTATCCAAAAACATAGTTTTTGGGAGGTAAAGGATGGAGGCACAGCACGGTTCTGGACGGATTCATGGCAATAACTTCCAAGTCTCGCTCACACAATCCAAGATATTCCAGCGCATAATATTCAATTGCACGAAATGGTAAATCGATTCTGGAAGGACAATCCTGAGTCTGATCACTGAGACTGGAGAGAGGTACAAGAAATTATTCCAGATAGCCCGGCAGAAGTTCAAAGGTGTCTGGCTAAAGAGCTCCAAAAAAGAAGGATTCTCAAAGAAACAGATCAGGATAAACTGAGGTGGGGATACGAAGAGAAAGGTACATATACAACCAAAGAAGCTTACCTTATTACTCTCAAAGATCAGCTGACCAAGGACAAATTATGGGAGAAAATATGGAATCCCCCGATCTGGCCAAAAATCTCCACATTCCTTTGGCTCCTATCTCACAATAGAGTTCTCACCTGGGACAATCTCAGAAAAAGAAAATTTGAAGGACCCTCAATATGCCTAAATTGTAAAATGGAGGAGGAAACTACTGTGCATCTAATGCAACTATGTCCATTTAGCAAGAAAATATGGGAGAAAGTCACATTTAGATGTCAAAAGGAAGGCCGCGAGATTGGAGATTTAAACAACACTCTACGTAAATGGCCCCAGCAACCTTATCAAAGTAACATCCTCAACTCGCTTTGGAAAATACTCCCCGGAATAGTAATGTGGAACCTATGGAAGGAGCGAAATCGTAGAATCTTCAAAAACCAGTCAATGGATGAGCAACAAGTATGGAAGATAATAAACCAGAATGTACAGGAAACACTATCCATCAAATGCTGGTCCCAGGAGGATTTCCCATCCAGTGACAAGGAGCAAGCAATATGGCACAATTGGCAAATCAATCTACAATCTTCCAACTCTATTACGGGCAACTCCATCAGACAGCAGGATACCCCTTTGATTCGGTCCCCTCCACCCATCAACACTTACATGCTAAATTTTGATGGGGCTTCTAAAGGAAACCCTGGACTCACAGGATATGGAGGAGCCATCAGAAATCATCAAGGTCAAGTGCTCAAAGTTTTCTTTGGCTCCATTGGATGGAACACAAACAATGTGGCTGAACTGGAAGGTCTCTGGAGAGGCCTTATCATGGCTCAGCGAGAAGGACTTTCGCCTCTAATTGTGGAAGGCGATTCACAACTTATAATCAACATGGCTACTAAGATACAACAAGGAACAGAGGCTCAGAAGGTCAGTAGGAGCTGGAGAATGGTTACTAGGTTGGAGCTTCTGCAATCCTGGCTAAGGGACAACAAAGCAATAACCTTTAACCACATCAGGCGTGAAGGGAATAAACTTGTTGACTTCATGGCAAATGTAGGAGTGGATAGAGGGAGGGACCATTTCGAAGGTTTACTTCAGGGTAACGTCTCAGAGACAGAATGGTCCACCTATCAGGAGATACTAAAGAATGACTCTAAGAGGATGGCTCAAGATCACCCGGATGCGGGTGTTAATACATGTTATTAATGTTCATGCGTTCTCCACGCGCCGTGTATATGAAGCCACGCTCCAGACAGGTGGATGCCATGTGCTGCGGGCTGGCCTCCGTTCCATTTGAGTTAAATCGCCTTAATGGCCCTTCAATGCAGTTGAACTCCCGAAAAATCGCTCGCGGATATTCTAGGATGGCGCCATCATTCATTTCTCCTGGTTTTAAGCTCGGCTCTGGTCTGTCTCGGCTCACTGTTGATGTCCGAGTGAAGGAGGGAGGCTCTGCGAGAAGCAAGCCTAACCTCGATTACATCCACTGTGTAATTCTTGTGCTTTGTCCCCTGTATTCTCTGGCGAACTGGAAGCTGGACATTGGGTTGCTTTGCAGCCCGGGCAATCTCTGCGAAGAGACTCTTGCTGGCAGAAGGAGGCTTAGGGAAACCCGGCCTCGCACTCAGAAAGCGGTTGGGTATCCTGGGCTCATCATGGCGCCTAGAACTGGTCATCTTGGGCCACGCAGGGGGCGTAATTATGGTCAGCGAGCCGGCATTAGAGGAAGGGGCCGTGCAAGCCCGACGCACCTCTCTCCTCTGGCTGTAGCTGAGCCTCCCTCCTCTGAGTCGGATTACTCGGGTTCTGATATTAGCAATTCTGTTCAGACGGCGACCCTCCATTATTGTCGCAGGAGGAACAAGCCCGTGGTCAAAGCAATGATCACAGTTATTTTCTCTGAGGAGAATGAGGAGGAAGATAACTGGAAGGAGGACACAGCGGAACAGGCGCCTCCCTCCTCGGATGACTCGGACAGCTCTTACAGCCCGGAGTTCCAAAGCAGAGCAGGCGATGAAAGTACCCAAGGTTTTTCAGCGGAGCAGGCTGAAGCTCTTAAGGAAATTGGGAGCCTTAAAGGCAAAGAGCCCATGGAGGTGGCTGAAAATCCAACGGAAGCTCTTACGGAGACTCAGAGCAGCAAGCCTGCCTCCCCTCAGAGTAAAGTCAGGGAGGAAGAACCAGAAGACTCCTTTGACTACACTCTGTATCTCAAATTGCCCCCTGGTATTGATCGGCTGGAAGATATTCCGGTGGGGATGGAGGTGACTTGGGAGAGGGACCCGGTTCGAGCAGCAGAAGATAGAAAGAAACGTGCACAGGAACGAGAAGCGGAGGAGAATCAAAAGCAAAACAAGTGAGACAGATGCGTCAGGGGTAAGTCAATGGTTCCAGATACGCATCATTTTCTTTTGGTTCTATTTCATGGGGAGGCGACCAGCAATGGATGCAATTATGCATGGCACCCCTGTTTTTGTTTCAGTCTATGTTGCAGCAATGGGTACTGTTTACCTGTCTCTTCTCTTTGCCTAGTTTATATGACGAACTCTGTAGTAGTTAATTCTCCTTCGGTTGAAGGTTTTGTAACCTCTGGCTCGCACAAGCAGAGGATCCAGATTGACAAGAAAATTTTTGACAGAGAGCTGATCATGCGCTCTCAGAGGTTCATACCTCTTGTAAATACTTTTTTTGTACTTTTAATATAATTAGTTCAGCCTTTGCTCAGCAAAAAAAAATCAAGGAGTGACTTCAGGATTCTTGGTGTGTCCTTGGTGATTTCCGACATCTTATTATACCATCTGATAAAAGAGGCTTCAATGATTTCTTTGCTGTTGGGGTCCCCAGAGATCTTCCATGGTACATACCTGAGAGAAAGTGGTTGGTCTTTAGTAACTATTTCCATCTCTCGACCCTCTGGTGGGCACCATTTCCTCATGGCCAATGTGACAATGCGATATCCAAAAATAAAGTGAGTAGCGCTTTTATGCACATCTTCAAAAGCATAAAAAAATTCATGTAGCAGAAAGCTACACCAATTCAACTGCGTGCCCTACACAAAAGCCTCCACAACTAAAATGGTGTCTAACGTGCACTCACCTCTTGAAAAATTTCACATAAGTTTCCCAAAAATTGTGTAAGAGGTGAATTAAATGTTGGGTTTATTAATTGGCTATATCATAACGCCCTTTCCTCCTTGTTGGGTACCATACTTGTTATAATAGTTGTCATTGATTGTTTTCTTCCCTTGCTTGGACTCATTTTGAAAAGAAGTTGATACGATAGCGCCAGTACCAGACAGGGCTATGAGTCTCTAAATGTTAACAACACGGATTGTGTTAGGTTCCTATACCAATAGGAGTCATAATTTTTGAATGGCTGAGATTGAAACTGTAATATGCACATGCCTTTGCTTTCTGCAAGTGTTTTCCATATTCAAAAAATTAAAAAATGTAAAGAGGGTATGTCCTAAAAGAAAAATCAAAGGACAAAAAGGATAAGAAAAGGTCCAAAAAAATGAAAATATGAAACCCAAGAAAAGAAAAGACCATAAAATTGTGCAAGTCAAAATGCCACTACTATTTACTTTTTGTGCAAAATAAATGATTGTGTGCAATTTGTAATCTTTGCCACAATCCATGATAGTCAAAATGTTTAAGCTTGGTTATTTCATGTTTAAATTTCACGTCTATAGATAGAGAATAAAATCTGACCAAATTGTTTAATCTTGGCAGATAAGTAGATAGGTAGAGTAAATAAAAGGAGCTCAATTGTTTAATCTGATCCCTTGGATGCAATAAGGTTAGATTTAGTTAGTTTACTGTTGTAAAGAAAAAGAAAAAATGTTTGATAGGGGTTTGCTAGCTCAAATGCACCCTAATAAAGAGAAGTAAAAATGGTAGGATGAGTAGATGGGTAAGTAGAAGGAAGGTTGCGGAATTTTGATGATTGATTAGATAAAAGCATGTGTATCATCCTTTTCATCATACAAGTTCCAAATGTGAATGGGCACTCAAGCATACAGATCGACATCAAAGTCAAATAATTAATTTCCCTCATTCATTTCACCTTTTACTTAACTAATTTCCCAAAATAAAAATCAAAGTACTTAAAAACCCTAAGTCAAAGAGGCTTAGAGCATTTATATGATTTTTGGAGGGACCGGGCCCTCAACTCAATGACTTATAGGCAATAAGTGCTAAAATCCCATAATGAACATTCATTCCCACCCTCAGTTCATTTGATTTCCCTAAATAATATTCTTTCTTAAGGATAAATCTCTTGTACCTAGGAAAAGTATTCATTCCCCCCACATAATTCATTTTCACATAAAAAACCCACAAAAAACACTATATCCTAGGTTTTATGTGATTAAAGGGTTATAAGCTTTGCAACCCAGTCACACAGAAGGTTTTGTACAGCCGAGATGTGGTGTTCAAAGAGGTAAAATATGTTATTAAACATGAAGTCCAACCAAAGGAACCTGAGAAGATAGAGTTTGAGCTTAAGGAGGAAGAATCAGACTCTACAATAGAGGAGGAATTAGAAGATAAAGAGCCACAAATGTTGAGTGTGAGAAGATCAGTTCGAGAAAGAAGGCAGCCAGAAAGGTATAGTCCATCCACTTTCTGTTCAAATTTTTCTTTATCTATTACTGATGATGATCCCAAAACTATGAAGGAAGCAGTGGATTCAGAGGATGAAAAACTCTGGAAAGAGGCCATGGTTGATGAAATGGCATCTTTGCACAAAAATGAGGCTTGGGATCTGGTGGAGTTGCTGGTTGGAAGGAAACCCATTAGCAACAAATTGGTGTTCAAGAAGAAGACAAATGCAAAAGGAAAGGTGGAGAAATACAAAGCTCGGTTGGTAGCAAAAGGTTAATCCCATGTGCCGGGAATTGATTTCAGTGATATTTTTTCTCCTGTTGCCAAGGTAACTTCTATTAGATTACTTTTATCTGTTGTTGCTACTTTTTATTTTGAGGTAGAACAGATGGATGTGAAGACAACATTTCTTCACAGGGATTTGGAAGAGGAAATATACATGAAGCAGCCTGAAGGCTTTGCGGTGAAGGGTAAGAAAGAACTGGTATGTAAGCTAAGGAAGTCTCTATATGGGTTAAAACAGTGACCAAGGATGTGGTATCATAAATTTGATACATTTATATGGGGACTTGGCTTCACCAGAAGCAAAGCAGATCACTGTGTGTATTTTAAATTAATTGGTGATCGTGTTATTTATTTGGTCTTGTATGTGGATGATATGTTGCTAGTTGGAAATGACAAAGAAATTATCTAGGATTTGAAGACCCAATTGTCCTCCAAATTCGACATGAAAGATCTTGGTGCTGCTAACTATATTTTGGGCATGGAAATTAAAAGATATTGTACAAAGAGGAAGCTATGGTTAAACCAGAGGAAGTATGTCGAGACAATGCTGCAGAGGTTTAATATGCAGGATAGTAAACTGGTGAAGGTTCCTATTCTTGTAGGTGTGAGGTTATCTACTGAACAATGTCTCAAGACACAAGAAGCGGAAGAGGACATGTTCCGTGTTCCATATGAAAGTGAAGTCAGTAGCCGGATGTATGCAATGGTCTGTACTAGACCAGACATTGCACATGTAGTGGGAGTATTCAGTAGGCTTATGTCGAAACCAAGGAAGAAGCACTAGACAACAATGAAGCGGGTTTTCAGGTATTTGTGTGGCACTAGTGATTATGGTTTGTGCTACCAAGGAAGACCAGGATTGGATAGAGTGTTGGATATTCATGGATTTGTTGATGAGACTGGGACAGAGATTTGGATCAGAGAAGATCTACAAGTGGGTATGTGTTTAACCTATTTGGAGGTGCAGTCAGTTGGATGAGTAAGAAACAATCTATAGTGGCACTATCAACTACAGAGGTAGAATACATGGCAGCCACTCATGCAAGCATGGAAGCAGTTTGGTTGCAGAGATTTTGTTCAATTATGGGGTTAGTACAGGAAGCTATAAGGATAGACGGTGACAACCAAAGTGCAATTTTCTTGGCAAAGAACCTTGCATATCATTCAAAGACAAATCACATTGATGTTCAATATCACTTTGTGAGGGATATGATAGAAAACAAAAAGGTGTTGCGGGTAAAGGTTCATGGCTTTGTTGATGAGACTGGGTTGGAGATCTGGATCAGAGAAGATCTACAAGTGGGTATGTGTTTAACCTATTTGGAGGTGCAGTTAGTTGGATGAGTAAGAAAAAATCTATAGTGGCACTATCAACTAAAGAGGCAGAATACATGGCAGCCACTCATGCAAGCAAGGAAGCAGTTTGGTTGCAGAGATTGTGTTCAATATGGGGTTAGTACAGGGAGCTATAAGGATAGACTGTGACAGCCAAAGTGCAATTTTCTTGGCAAAGAACCCTGCTTATCATTCAAAGACAAAGCACATTGATGTTCAGTATCACTTTGTGAGGGATATGATAGAAGACAAAAAGGTGTTGCTGGTAAAGGTGGACACTTTGAAGAATACTGCAGATGCATTGACAAAATCTGTGAGCTCTGAGAAGTTCTCTTGGTGTAGAGAAACAATGGGCATTGTAGGGCTGGACAAATGACTAAGCTCTCTTGTGACCCCCTATGGAAAGAAAACAACAAGCGGGAGAATGTTGGGTTGTGTTATATTCTTTCCACCACTAGCCCACGTAGTTAACTAGGGGGTTAGGGGGGGCGACACCCCCTCCTTATTTTTGCCGATTGCGTAGTGGGGGGGTCACAGGGGGTTTGAGGGGTGCAGGTAACCCCACTCTATGGGGTCCAGGGAAGGGCACCAGAAAATTTTGGTTTTGGACCTATGTTAGGTCAGGCGGACCCACCTATGGTTTTGTGCATGATTTTCACACATGTTTTTGGATGCGATGGTTTTCAGTCCATGGTTTTAGATGCGATGGTTTTCGGTCCATGGTATTGGATGCTTCAGCATGTATAAATATGTATTATAACATTGAAAGGAACATACTAAAAAATCAAGTTGGTAGTCCTGATTTTGGGATCCAGGGGAAAATCTCTATGTATATGTGTTTTATGTGTTATGCTCTCGCATTGTTTATTTTTTGTGTTTCATAATTCGTATGCAGATAGTTTCTGTATAGGGTTAAAACCTACAACTACTCCATACACACCTGACCAAAATGGAGTTGTAGAAAGAATGAACAAGACGTTCATGAAAAGAGCAAGAATCATGCTTAGTGGTGCCGAGTTAGGATAGGAATTCTGGGCAGAGGCGGTGGAGACAACATGTTACCTGGTCAACAAATCACCTTCATCAGTGTTGGAGGATAAGACTCCACAAGAGGTATGGATTGGTAAGAAACCCTGTCTTTCACATCTTAGGGTATTTGGCTGTGATGCATATGTATAGTTCTGAAGGAGAAACGAACCAAGTTGGATAGTAAATCCGAAAAGTGCATCTTTATTTGGTATAAGGATGGTTTAAAGGGTTATAAGCTTTGGAACCCAATAACAAGGAAGGTTGTGTATAGCCGAGATGTGGTATTCAGAGAGGTAAAAGATGTTATTAAACATGAATTCCAACCAAAGTAACTTGAGAATATATAGTTTGAGCTAAAGGAGGAAGAATCAGACTCTACAGCAGAGGAGGAATCAGAAGATGAAGAGCCACAAACTCCGGGTGTGATAAGATCAGTTTGAGAAAGTAGGCAACCAGAAAGGTATAGTCCATCTACTTTCCATTCAAATTTTTCTTTATCTATTACTCATGATGATCTCAGAACTGTGAAGGGAGCAGTAGATTTAGAGGATGGAAAACTCTTGAAAGAGGCCATGGCTGATGAAATGGAATCTTTGCACAAAAATGAGGCTTGGGATCTGGTGGAGTTTCCTGTTGGAAGGAAACCCATTAGCAGCAAATAGGTGTTCAAGAAGAAGATAAATGCATAAGGAAAGGTGGATAAATACAAAGCTCGGTTGGTAGAAACAGGTTATTCCCATGTGCCGGAAATTGATTTTGGTGATATTTTTTCTCCTGTTGCCAAGGTAACTTCTATTAGATTACTTTTATCTGTTGTTGTTTCTTTTGATTTTGAGCTAGAACAGATGGATGTGAAGACAACATTTCTTCACAGGAATATGGAAGAGGAAATCTACATGAAGCAACCTGAAGGCTTTGCAGTGAAGCGTAAGAAAGAACTAGTATGCAAGTTAAATAAGTCTTTGTATGTGTTAAAATAGTTACCAAGTATGTGATATCAAGAATTTGATACCTTAATATAGGGACTTGTGTTAGGACCCTATACTACTAGTGTAACCCTTTATTGTTATTAGTGCAATGCCCTTTTATATTGTTGTACCCATTGTAGTCCCCATATTGTTATTATTGTGCCCCATAGAAGCCCACTATTGTTATTATTGTGCCCTTAAATTATTATTGTTATGTCGGCTCTGATTATATTATGACCCCTTAGACTCCTATATATAGAAAGGAGGTCTTGTCATTTGTATAATTCAAGAATTATTTGTTTGTGTAATGTAAAGGAGGTTTCCCCCTCAAAGAGGCTGAATTCTAAGGCGTTTACATTTATTTTCTATCTTTTTGTGTGCTTGTTTCATAGCATTTGGTATCAAAGCTTTGGATTCTAGGGTTTCGCTGCTCCAAATAGGTCATCGTGGCATTTTCGCTATAAATTTTATTCTATGACGTTTCAAAAGTGAAACAAAAAACCCATTTGAGATGAAATCACGCTGAATCTCGGGTCTAAATTGCAGAGGTTTTTGCAATATATTTACAAAGATATTATCTAAGGAATTTAGCCTTTTTGCAGACTCCTAAAATACATTCCAAATAGGTGACCTTGGGAAAATTGTCATAACTTTTGTTTCGAGCATCAGATTAAAAGTTTATAAGAAGTTACAGAAAGAGGATAGAATTTCGTTTCCTGTGTATATTTTTTAGATACTAAGGTCAAAACAATGACACGTGGCACTTCATACAAGTTTGTTCTTCTGGAAAGGTCTATAATCAGGTCATCTTGGGAGATTGTGCATAACTCTGCCTTGGAGAATCTAACTTTGATCAGACTAGTGGCATTGGAAAGAGGACACAGAGGGCTACTACAATTCGTAATTTCATAACTTAAATATCTGAAAGTACAGAGTTACAGTCATTTCAAGATTGAGCTCCTAAAATCAAGAAAAAGTGAGATGAGGAAGTTTGATGGAAAGGATCCGGTAAATTGGATACTACAAATGGAGAAATAGTTTTACCTACATGGTGTACCACTGTTACAAAAGGTATGTATTGCATCTTCATATTTAGAACATAATCAATTTTTATTGTATACAGGGCTTTGTTCTCGTAAACCACTTGTCATGTGGTCAATTTTCACGAAGGAAATGATACCACATTATGAGGATACAAAGAGAAACTCCTTCTTTAGCCAATTGATAAATCTCAAACAAAAGGGTTCAATGGAAGAGCACATTGTAGACTTTCAAAAATTGAATAGAAGGGTAAATTATATTCCAGAGAAGCAAAGGATTGATGTCTTCATAGGGACATTAAAGGATAATATTCAACATGAGGTTCGTTTTTGGGAACTTGATTCATTGGAGGAGGCATTCGAGTTGGCAAGAAATATTGAAAGAAAAATTATGAAAACAAGGAATCCCACCACTCATGACTATAATTATGGAAGTGTTTCTTCTCCTAGCCTTCCACAACCTACAAGGCTTACACCACAACAATTGGAAGAAAAAAGAGAAAAAGGGCTTTGTTACAATTGTGATAGAAAATGCACTAAAGGTCATAAGTGTGCTGAGAAGAAATTATTTTACATAGAGTATGAAGAGGAGGAAGAAAGGGATCAAGAAGCATCAAAAGGAGAGGATATACACGAGGACCCAACCCTAGAGAAAGAAGAAATGAATCCGACCATATCCTGTAAAGCATTGGCAAGAATTACCACTCAAGCTCTCAAGATAGAAGGACATATCAAGAAGAAAAAGGATCAATAAGTGAAATATCACATCGAGAAAGAAGAAATGAATCTAACCATATCTTGTAATGCATTGGCCAGAATTACTACTCCTCAAACTGTCAAGATAGAAGGACATATCAAGAAAAAAAAATGTTCAAGAAGTGAAACATCACATTGAGCATCAAGAAATGAATCTAAACATATCTTGTAAAGCATTGGAAGAAATTACGACTCTCAAGATAGAAGGAAATATCAAGAAGAAAAAGGTTCAAGCAGTGAAAGATCACATCGAACATCAACAACAAGTTCTCCAACTTTTAAAGGATAAAGCCACTTTGATGCAGAATCGAATGAAAAAATAGGTAGATCTACATCACCGTGAAAAATGTTTTGATGTAGGTGATTGGGTTACGGTTACATCTCAAGCAAGCTATTTATGAGAAGGAAATGTTGGCAATACGACAGGCACTTAAGAAATGGCGACCTTACCCAATGGAAAGACACTTGAAGGTAAAAATGGATCATGATAGTCTTAAATACTTTTTAGAATAAATATTATCTTTGGAAGAATAGAAAAATGGGTCACAAATATGTTGGGTTATGACTTTGACATCATCTACAGAAAAGGGAAGAAATTTTTTGTTGTAGATGCACTCTCAAGAAAGGATGAGGATTTGGAAGCATTGCTTTGTTCTATTTATATTATCCAACCAAATTGTATAAACAAAGCAAGGGATGAATGGAAGAAGGAAAAAGAAGTGTGGCCACTCATTGAAAATTTGTAGAATATCCCAATTCAAACAATATTGCAGGAACTTGAAGAGGAAGGAAAAATCATATTGGAACTTGGAGCAGTCACAGAAACAAGAACTCGACAGCTAGGAAATCAATCAATTTCAGTGTATCTCATCAAGTGGAAGAACTTACCCACTAAAGATTCCACATGGGATGACAATAATTTTATACAGAAGCATCAAGAACTACTCAAGCATTGAGGACAACACTTTTTGAAGGAGAGGGGCATGTTAGGCCTCTATACTACTAGCGTAACCCCTTATTGTTATTAGTACAACCCCATTATTATATTTTTGTACCCATGTAGTCCCCATATTGTTATTATTGTGCCCTTATATTATTATTGTTATGTTGGCTCTGATTATATTATGAACCCTTAGACACCCATATATACAAAGGAGGTCTTGTCATTTGTATAATCCAAGAATTGTTCATTTGTGTAATGTCAATGAGGTTTCCCCCCTCGAAGAGGCTGAATTCTAAGGCGTTTACATTTCTTTTCTATCTTTTTGTGAGTTGGTTTCATAAAAACTTGGCTTCACCATAAGCAAAGAAGATCACTGTGTATATTTTAAATTAATTGGTGACCATGTTATTTATCTGGTCTTGTATGTGGATGATATGTTGCTGGTTGGAAATGACAAAGAAATTATCCAGGATTTGAAGACCCATTTGTCATCCAAATTCGACATGAAAGATCATGGTGCTGCAAAATATATTTTGGGCATGGAAATTAAAAGAGATCAGACAAAGAGAAAGAGAAAGTTAAACCAGAGGAAGTACGTCGAGACAATATTGTAGATGTTTAATATGCAGGATAGTAAATCGGTGAAGGTTACTATTCCTGTAGGTGTAAAGTTATCTATTGAACAGTGTCCCAAGACACAAGAAGAGAAAGAGGACATGTCCTGTGTTCCATATGCAAGTGCAGTCAGTAGCCTGGTGTATGTGATGGTCTGTACTAGACCAGAAATTACACATGTAGTGGGAGTATTGAGCAGGTTTATGTCAAAACCAGGGAAGGAGCATTGGACAGTAGTGAAGCGGGTTTTCAGGTATTTTTGTTGCACTAGTGATTATGGTTTGTGCTACCAAGGAAGACCAATATTGGACTGAGCATTGCATATGCATGGCTTTGTTGATGTAGACTAGGCTAGAGATCTGGATTAGAGAAGATCTACAAGTGGGTATGTGTTTAACCTATTTGGAGGTGCAGTCAGTTGGATGAGTAAGAAATAATTTGTAGTGGCATTATCAACTATAGAGGCAGAATACATGACAGCTGCTCATGCAAGCAAGGAAGTATTTTGGTTGCAGAGATTGTGTTCAAGTATGGAGTTAGTACATGGAGCTATAAGGATAGACTGTGATAGCCAAAGTGCAATTTTCTTGGCAAAGAACCCTGCATATCATTCAAAAACAAAGCATATTAATGTTCATGATCACTTTGTGATGTATATGATAGAAGGGAAAAAGTTGTTGCTATTAAAGGTGGACACTTTGAAGAAGAATGCAGATGCACTGACAAAGTCTGTGAGCTCTGAGAACTTCTCTCGGTGTAAAGAAACAATGGGCATTACAGGACTAGATAAATAACTAATCCCTCTTGTGGCCCCCTTTGGAAAGAAAACAACAAGTGGGAGAATGTTGGGTTGTGTTATATTCTTTCCATGACTAGCCCACGTAGTTAACGAGGGGGTTGGAAGGGGGGCAGAGCCCCCCTTCATTGCGTTGATTCCATAGCGAGGGGAGTCACAGGGGGTTTGACGGGTGCAGGTAGCGAAATTTGATCTTGTATTAGGTTTCCGTTTTCAGGCCTTACCATATGTAATATCTCAAAATTCCCTAAATGCAAACTATATGCCAAAACATGTCATTTCATTCAATGAATGCTAGTTACGAGAGGGTTTGAGAGCTTTCACACAAACGAAATGATCACAAAACAACAAAGAACCTCTCTAATGCAGCTAATGGAAATTAACAAACTTTTCTTCAAGATCAATAATCACTAATGGCAATCAAAAGCTCTAATTATCATTAACTAATACAAAGCAAAGAGATTTTTTCTTTTATGTTGATGGCAAAATGCACTAAACAAACTTTGAGAAATGATGACAAACAAATTCTACTCAATACAAGCACATTCAGATCCCTAAATCACAAAGCAAACCTTCAAAGAATGAGAAAATTCCCAAAGACACCAATGAGCTGTGTAATCTATGCTCAAAGTGAAACAAAGAGAAATTCAAGTGAAAACGAAGCAAGTCACCCAAATAATGCAATAAAACAATTTACAACCACCAAACAAGCGCAAGGGAGTAATCAGAGAGTTTACTGGACCAACAGAAGATCAAAAACACCTGAGGAAGGCTCGACACACAAAGCCACTAGATGCCCTAGGGCTAGAAATGTGAAATCGATGGAAAGAGGCAAACACCCAAAGGGTAATGATCAAAGCCAGTCAAAAAGCACTCCAGCACACTCAAGTAGTTGAAAAAGGGTACCCAGAACAAAAACCAAGCTCAGGAGGCTCAGAACCAAGCAAACTTCAAAAGTTCCCAGGCCTGGCACAACTGTCAGGCTGCAATTAGTGCCTTTCAGGGATTGGCGCGGGTTGTCAATGAGAAACAAGAAATTGGCGCGGCTGTAATGGTATAAAAGCGTGCCAGTCAAGTTTGATATGCAAAAATAAAAAACAAACAAGCCGAAGCTAGGCCAACAGTATCCAGGTACACCAAAGGGACAAGAAGCAGCACAAGAACTCAACCCAGAAGGCTAACCAAGCAGGAAAAACCACGAAACAACCAAGAAAAAAGGCAGGTTCCGAGCCCTTCAGTTCGTAAACGAAACTGGAGATGGACTGAAGTGGCATTGATCTACTTCGCTAATGCAGATCAATATCGTTTCGAAGGCTATCTGGCCATACTTCAGGCTCCATATAAAGTTTACAAATCAAACAACAAGACAAAGAGCTAACTCCCCAGTAGAGTCACCAATTTTTTGTGGAGGTAAATCCCCTCTATGGACAGAGGCGATCCCTACTAGCCCAAATCGGGTCTAGCAACAATCAAACAACGCTATCACGTAGGTTCCTAATTGCAAATCAAAGACCAATGATGAGGGCCTACCTAGATTCCAACCCTAGTACTTGTAGAAGATTCGACGCTCCCATTCCTTTGCTCCAGCCGATCACAATCCCCACAATCCACGTGAATGGACACTTGCACATGCAAAGAACAACACAAACACAAGCGTAAAATCCAATAGATGCAACTATATATCAGTCAGAAAGGATATAACTCATCATTATTACAAAAGACAATAAGAGTGGAACCATAATGATAGTCGTCTATTATTGATAAACAAAGAAGAATACACCCATAGTTTTGATGTCAAATCCTCCTTTGGTTGGGTGATCAGCAGCACATGTCTTGCAAAGCTTATTGGGAATGGGAACAAACCTCTCTCTCCTTGGTTATTTGGACAAGAATCTCCTCACTTTAGATTTAGCCTTATGGGAATGAAGAAGGCTTCTTGCAGCATGAACTTGAGAATTCTCAATCTTTGGAATTCTGGAACTAGCTTGTCAAAGGAAAAAGGACACGCTTTTATAGATAGAGGAAAAGGAGTTAGGATCATCCACAATATTCATGGGATTGGCTTTATCACTAAGAAGCTTCCATGAGAGGTGGCAAACCACTTCTCTCCCATGGAGATTCAAAACCAAACTAAGCCAACTCAAGATAGATTCAGTTCAGGAGTGGGTTAGGAAGAACCTTCAGATGTTCGTTTGTTAAAAACACTACCCATTTTGGCTAGCACGAGTGCGAATCTGAGACAGAGCGCTAGTTGGCACACCCTCTTTAGAGGATTTCCCCCATTGGCACGAGTGATACACAGTGAAACCGCGCCAATGGAAAAAGGGTTGTTTTTATGGGTTTTTTGTAGAAGATGTCTTCAGGGCATATGAAGTTCATACTTAGGGGAATACAATGCAAGTGTTTCCAGGTCATGTCACTTCTCACAGGTCTCAGAATGAGTCCTCCAAGGTGCGGGAGAAGGGGTAATAGGGTCAGTGACAAATTTCTATGTAACATATCCATTATACTCTTCTCTGTCTCCCCTATAGTAGATGTGTTGGTCTACATAAGTTGTTGTTTCTCTTGTACTGATGTCATAGAGCTACTAGGAGACAGTGTGGTATGATCACCCACTAATGAGGAAACAAGTGGCTCATTAGTGGTGAGAATGTTCTCCTGCTGTGAGTCCTTGCTGAGGCTTAGTTTGGAAATAAGCTTGGTCTTATTTCTATACATGATCTTGAATCCTGCACTGAATATGTCAGTCCCTGAAAGGGAGTCTTCTTCTCTGCTTCTCTTAGCTGTTTTCTCTTGCAAGGTAAGACTCTATACTTTAGAGGATGAAACCAGCTTCTCTTTTGCCTCTTGTAGGGTATTCTCAACCCATTCTAGTTTGTTTTTTTAATTCTCTATCTCTGATTTGGATGTGTGAAAATAAAGAGTAGACTTGGTTTCTACTCTTAATTTAGAAATGATCCCTAATAGATCATATGACTAAGTGAAGATAAGGTTCAACTACATTTCCTTTAGTAGCTTTTCTTCTTCTTCCCCTGTTGCTCTTAGGTTGCAAATGAAAGGCCTAATCTATGTTTTGATTTTCAACTCAAACTTCTTATTGGCAACAAAAAAGTGGATCTCATCCATATTTTATAGTTTCCTAATGTACTCTAGAGAAAAAATCCTCATTCTGAGGAATTTAGGCAGCTTTTGAGGTGAAATCTCACACCCAAATATTCTCAATTCAGTGTAGTTTTGGTAGAGGTACCAATTCCCTATCTGAACTTGGTGTGATAGCTAGAACACCTTTATGATTTGCTCACTGATCCTTGGTTCTATCTTGCTCCTCAGAAGACTGATTTTTGGATGAGCAAACATTTATGTAAATTGTTTATATGTATATTCCTTCATCACCAGAGTAGTCCAAAATATGACTGACTGTTGGTTTAATTTTTAATCCAGCTTTTGCAAAGCAAGGTTGATGTTGTCTCCCTAAAAGTATAAGAACATATAAGCTAGTACAGAAGAATACTTGAATACCTCCTCAGTTGCAAGAAATTGGTTGAAGTTAAAGACAATGGAGGGCTTAGAATCAACAGAGAAAATGGACAGAAATCCTATGATGGCCTCATCTACCCACTGAACAGAGTAGTATCCAAGGAGGTAGAAGACAACTATGATAATTTTCTTGTCTCTCTTAGGGCAAATAGAGTAGGGATAGGGAGGATTTTTCTTTGGCAATGAGGCATCTTCTATCAAGAAAAGTTCCAGGGTTTTGGCCCTTTTAGCAAAGTCTAATTTCTGGTACAATTCAATTAGTGCTTCATAGGAAAATAGGGTAGCATTCTCTACTATCATGTTACTTGGCAGGACCTTTTGTAGGTGAATACCTGGTAGAGGACCTGGGGATAGACCGCAAGAAGCTCAAGGGATATTCATCCCAATAAGAGTATGCAAATGTACTGTCAAACGCATCAATGGCTCTTCGCGATTACCTCTGCTTTCGAGTGTGCTATTGTTAGAAAGAAGTGTGCAGTTATACATAATACAATTAGTGAAAATGATCAAGATTATAGGCATTGTAATCTGGTTCATGGTTCCTTTTTGGTACCGATCTATACTTAGTGCTGTCAGGTATGGAACAAAGCCTACGATGGCCCTTTCCTTCAAGTCAATTGTTTTTCAAGAAAGCAACAAATTGCAACCTCATGACTGTTCTTTGATGCTGAAATCTTGAAAAGTGTTGTTAGGCAAGACCTCTAAAGGCAATCCACTATTGGTTACAATTATGTATCCATGATAGTTGTCCATTATCTTACAGTTTCAAAATTTGTTGAAAGAACTTGACTTCTCTCAATTTGCACCATTGATCTCGATTTCCAGAAAATGGACCACTTTAATCCATTAAAGTCCTCAATTCTGTTTATCTCTTAACATAATTTTGTCCAGCAGCTACTTCAAACACAGAGGAAGCCCATATCTTTCCTTTGGTACAGTTTCCAGAAATTTTAACCATTTACAAGAGAAGTCATGAGCTGCTTTTTGTATAAATTCAAAAGTGATTTTCACAAAATCTTCAAATCTACCTCGTGAATCCTTCAAATTTCCATTTAAAGTTTTCTCTTGCACCAGCTGCTGGTTTAAATGAGACGAAAAACAAAATCAAGAACAAGGAGGGGAAATAATAGTATGGAATTTTATCTATTTATTTGAAAATCAGGTGAGCAATGTCGTCGTCTCATCTACTTTACCCATGCCAATCTGCCTGAACAATTTTCGTAGTTCCTTTGGATTTTGCGAATGTAATGACAAATGTAAGAGTGTTGAATTTCTGACATCTGCAAATAAATATCTTGAAGTGCACAACACGCACAAACAGGAAAAAAATAAATTCTTGGGGCAGATTCGACACCATTCAAACAGAGATATTAAATCATTGAGGATAACTGGGAAAAGGTCAATCTATAAATCAGAAAGAATATATGGAGAATCACCCAGTGTTCAAATAAGCAATGAGAGGATCATTTCTTAATATTTCAGTAGTGGAAGGATCTTCTTCTAGTGGTCGTTCTATCTTCTTCCAATGACCATTCTATCTTGGAGCCTAAAACCGAAAATTAGTCCATAAGTCAGCCAACTAGGTAGATTGTGCGTAGGGAGCCATCATTCAACCAACCCAACTAATTATTAAAGACACCAGTCAATAAAACTAACGTAGAGGACAAAAAATATGGTAGAGAAATCTCACAGGAGTTACATTATATAAAACTAATTTGAGACTTGCACTCTGACCGGTGCAGATAGATTTTGGAAAGTGTATTAAGGTGGTTCACAGAATTGAAGGTATGGTATAACGTTTAACTCTCGACCAACTCATTCAACAACAAAGATTTGATAGAGATGGTAGTCTAGAATAGAGGTACAGGACTGACATGTATAGAAAGGCCACAAAAAAACAAGCTCACATAAGCAAGTGGCTCATACTTGAGCAGGGTAGGAGATCACCTGCTCTGATACCATGTTAAAAATGCATATGGCAGAGACAAAGTAGGAAAGATAAATTGTAGAGTTCATCTATTATTTGACAATGATATACATTTATAGTACATTCGTGTGACCGTTGGGTTCCACATCCCAAGGTCTCTTGGACTCTCATGGCTGTTCACATTCTACACCAACCCATAGAGGATTAGGTGTCCAATAGCTTGCATCATTTCGTCTATGGCCTGAGGAGTGATGGTAAACATAATTTCTCCAATGGGGGTAATGATGGTACTTTGGCTTAGCAACTATGATGAATGACACTTTCTAACAAACTCTGGAGTGTTGTGGATATGAGGAAAAATATAGTGGGGTAAATTGGACTCCCACAACTGAATTTCATTGGAATTGTTAATGTATTTTTCCTTGAGCCAGACATACATCTCAAACAGGTAAAGTTCGTAGAGAGTTTCATGGATTTAAAATCTCTGTTAGCTAAAGGGATGTGGTGAAAATCTATGGGAGGATAGATTAGAGGATTGACAGGTTCCTCTAGTCCCTTATCCTTTGGAGGAATCTTTGAATAAAGCTAAGGATAGGAGTGAAAACTGGATTGAGGCTTCAATACACAGAGAGGAGTCAGGTTTTGGGAGAAAATAGAGGTAATAGGTTGAAAAGAATGAGCAAACAGTGTCGCTGGTGGGTGAAAAAGTCCAAGTTTTAGTCCAGAAAACCTGTAACAAATCGATAACAGTGATAGTGCATGGATTCAGTAACATGTTAACTTGTGAAAGTGAGGTTTATATAATAATGTGGCTTTTCCGTTGAAGGTGGAATGGGTCCATTGGATTAACGGCTGAATACTTAATTTCTTAACAGGTTAATTCTGGTGGGAGCGATTGTAACTGGTGGAATTAATGGAAAAATAAGGTGGTGAAAGATGAGTGGAAGGAGCGCAATAGGTAGGAGAGTAGTATCAGGAGTGAGGGAAGCAACTTTTCGGAGGGGGGCGAGAGTGGTTAGCAGTTTCACCTGAGGGGGTCCAAAAATCTCTAGCGATGACATGTAGGGGAGGGCACTGTTTCGTATACCGCCCATTTCACCTGCTCCCCCCTGATGATAAAGTTCGGATGGTGAAGGGGGGGCTAAAATACAGCATGGGCCGTCAAATCTTGGGAGATGGAAGGAGATGGAGTGAGAGGTGGTGGATAATTATCGTGGTGGGATGGGAGAACCGGTGGGGCCGACGGGAATTATTTAATGTATAGAGGGATATTTCCAATGTATGAAAGGGGTGATAAAAATTTAGGTATAAGTGAGTGGAGGATAATATGAGTGAGTGATGATTTGGGGATTTCAAACTTAGGAATAAGGATTAGTACCAAAATTAATTGATATATAAAACCTTAGAGCAAAACCTTTACTCCTTGCCTTTTTGCTTCTGCACATGAAAATCACATTTGATATTTGACTTGTGGCACATTTTGACTAGAAACCTCTACATTTACAAAATATGAAATGAAGTCATTCTTTTCTTTTGGCTTCCCTAACATTTTATTTCTCTTTTGCCTTATTTTTTTAGGGCAGCTAACATCTAACATTTTATTGATATGGATAACTATAAAACATTAAATTGGCCTAACATTTTAACTTTTCTTTGTTCTGCATCCATATCCCCTAACTTTAATATTTTAAAATTATTTTTGACTAATATACTAACTTATCAAAACCAAATAATGTTACAACACACACCATACTACAAATTCTAGAAAAGGATGAGTTTGAGGAAACACAAACTAGGGTAAAAAGGACTCCCATAAAGGAAACGATTTGTTACTATCTTGAAACCATTGGGAAGCCCAATTTTGCAATACATATAGGTCAAACTCTAGTTTTGTGTCTTCTATTTTTCTTTCCCTATTAAATAAGGGTAATTCATCAAAGTTGGGGAGGGTTTTAGACTAAACCTAAGAATATTTTCATTTAGTTGAACTCATTTTTAACTATGAACTTGTAGCAAGGAGCATAATTACCTGTCAAATGTGTCATTGTATTTCCAAGTTGTCATTGAGGGCTTACTGTAATTCTGCACTTTTATTCTCTATGTCTGGTGAATGAAGGAAAGGTGAGAGGGGACAGAAAAAGGAGGGAGTGATTAAATTATGAACATGAGTGAAAATGCAACATAATGAACATTTGGGTAAGGGGAATATTTAAATCGAAAACAATATTCACAATTAAATGGAAAACAATCAATAAAATGGTGGTAGGAGATATTTATTACCAAAAATCAGGGATGGTTTTTTCCCCAGGGTGTTGGGAGGGTAGATTGTAAGTGGTAATGAGTGAGTGAGGGGGGGCGAGGGGTTGGGGGGGTTGTGTAATTCATATTTTGTTTCCATATTGCAAAAGCTATTTTGGAAAAATAACTTTTTTCATTCCCCTTCATTAAATGTCAAGCAAGCGAGCAGTTGCACAATAGAACAAGAGTCGTCGATCAAAAAGGTGTCAATCACTGACAATAGAAAATGCATGCTAGTTAGTGTGTGGCGATTTGACATTTTATTTATTAAAATAAAACAAAATAATATATTAGAGCATTATATATTTGCGGGAAAACTATTACAAAGTACAATAAAAACAATTTTTTTGAAATTTTAATCAAAATTATGAAATTTTCAATGTAACAATAAAAGGTTACAACACTCAAAGTGCTGGTGTAGTGTTGTGTGGAAGAAACACCTCTTTGGATGCCCACTTTCAAGCCTTTACAAGTAAGATGTAATGGATTTATACCCTCTCAATTGTTATAACATCTGCTTCTACCACATTTGTTGTTACAACATCTGTTTTTACAACATCCGTTTTTACAACATTTGTTGTTACAACTGTAATGGTCATTGTTTCAGTACTTCCAATAGTAGAAAGTGTTATAGCATCATCTTTTATAGCAATTTCAGCATTTTCAAAAGTAATGGGTGCTACAACATTTTCAACATTTTTAACATTGACATGTTGTTATGGAATTTGTTGTTACAACATCTGTTGTTACAAAATCTGTTTCTACAACATCTTCTTCTCAACCTACTTTTACCTATATTTGTGCTTCTCGATTTTTTTCTTGATGCCCCAAGTGTTGTTTTAGTTTTGGGTGGTAGAAACACCTCTTTGGTTACCCACTTTCAAGTTTTGACAAGCAAGATGAAATGGCTTGTTGTTACAACATTTATTGTTATAGAACCTTCTTCTCAATCCATTGTTACCTAGGTTTTTGCTTCTCGATTCGTTTTCTTGATCCCCCAAGTGTTGGTGTAGTTTTGGGTGGTAGAAAGACCTCTTTGGCTGCCCACTTTCAAGATTTCACAAGCAAGATGAAATCGTTTTCTACCCCGTCAATTTTCTCCTCAAGGTGCTACATATCCTTTAAGGACACAAATTTAGTTGCTTTAATAACATATGATCCATAAATAGCAGGTCTAAGACCTGCTTATCTCATCAAAATGGATCATTCTAAAAATAAATATAAAACAAAACAATTATGTCTCTAAAATTAAATGATTGTTTCAAATGCAATTCATTAGTCAATTGTTAGTGTAATTGATTTACAAAACTAGAACTTTGTCAAGTCGAGTTCAAGTATCCTTTGTTAGTCCAAGTGAGTTAAAGGATCCTACTCATGATGCATAAGTGTAATTCATGTAACCAATGCTTAACCTTCAACTTGTATACAGTTGACCAAAAGAAACATTTTTTGGGATCAAAACTCTTGATCAACAAAGGGAATAACCGACTATGTTTGCATTAGGTTTCAAGCCTAATTCCAAATGGATTCCAACACCATTATAATTCATCAATAAGAGCCTATTTCATAAGGAAATTTAATTTTTTTAGTTGAAAATTGTTTCAACATCTTAAATCCATAGAGGTATATCATGCCAAATTTTTGAGGTGACCAACACCAATTCATAGATTCTAAGGATTATCTTGATTTTGAATTTGACCCCTAATTACTAGCCCTAACAAACTCTACCTTAGATATGTTCTCAAGCTATTATTAAAGCACAAATAATTTGCAACAATCATCTATATGGAAATTGTTTACCCTGTAGAAGTTGCAATGAACAATCAGCTTATAGTTTTAGTGCAGACATGTATCAACCCTTTAGGACAACCCAATTTCACCTCTAATTCACATTCGTTGCCTTCATTTTTAGACTAAAGTTAAGTTGTTTCATGCTCCTAAAATTCGTTGACTTGTTTTGACTTCTAAGTCTAAATCAAGGGTGAAACGATCCCTCTATCTCATAGCTATTCCACAAGTGCACTTAAAACAAAACCACTTCTCCAGGAAGTGACATAGACAAAGGGAAGCTCCCCTTCACCACTTCTTGCAACTAGAGAGTCATTGTTACCAATTGCAATGCACTTGTGTCATTCTTGCTGATCCTTTTACTCCACCTGGAGTTGACTGTAGCCTCATTCCCCATAACCATTTCATATTCAACACCTTTACTACATCTAGCTACTTAACATTGAAAGCAAACATTGACATCTCTTCACTTAAGTATGGAAATGTAGTATACATATAATACAAAATTTTACAAAATCTTGGCTCAAAGGGTCCTTATATATCCCTTTTTTTGTGTGTGTGTGTGTGTGTGTGCGTATATATATATATATATATATATATATATATATATATATATCTGATTTTTCTTTTCTTTCAAATATATGATAAATAGCTACAAACACCATATTTTAAGAAATAATTATTCAAATTGCTTAAAAATGGTGATACTACCAAGTTAAAGGGATCTGAATGGGTGTTACAACATCAAATATTACAACATTTTCAATAGATTTAACATTGACAACTATTATAGAATCTATTGTTATGGCATATGTTATTACATGATCCACTATAATGGTCATTGTTTCAGTAGTTTCAATAATAACAATTATAGCATCAACTTTTACTATAATTTTAGTGTTTTGAATAGTAATGGGCATTACAACATCAATTTTTACAACATTTTTGGCACATTTAACATTTACATTCATTATGGCATTTATTGTTACAACATATTCTATTGCAACATCCTATGATAGCCCCACCCATGGTTCTCTCATAAAATGCATTATAAATATTTTTTACAAATATGTGAAATTAAGAAAAGGGGTGTAAGTCAAAGGGACACAAATTCACGAGTTGGGGAGGAGGCTTACTTGCATGGGATATTGAAGTTTTCTTGTATAGTAAATATGAAATGTTTGGGACAACCATTAAAAGCAGGATGGTGCATCAATTAATGAATTGGTTCTTAAAATTGAATGAACTGCAAGGAAGGTACACATACCCATGCACTTGGGAGCCTTCAGAAGGAAAAGGGATAAGAAACTAAGAGGGGAACTACACAGTGAAATAAAGAAAGGATGAATCAGCAAATGTATTTAAATTCATGCTGAAGGAGAGAGGAGACACAATTAGAGCAACAAAAAAAACTGAGAAATTGGGTTCAATCAATAGGAAGTGCAAAACAAGAGAGAAGAGATGGGGATTGGATCTCAATTTCCCTAGAGGTTTTGGGTTTAGTTTCTAGTCTTTAGAGCCCTGTAATAGTTTGGGGTTTCTTGGAGGCTATGGGGTAAGATAGGATCCCTAGGTCCTTGTAATAGCTTGGGTCCCTTGAGGTTGTGGGTTGAGACAAAGTATCTAGAGCCCTATAACAACTTGGGTCCCTGGAGGTTGTGGGTTGAGATGTAAGCTATGGATCCTTGTAACATCTTGGGTCTCCTAGAGGATATGGATTGAGATAGTTAGCTCTGAATCCTTGGAAAACTTGGGAAGAGGCTAATCTTATAGTAGCATCAAAAGAAGACTTGATTAAATACCCTAGTTTTTGCATTACTCATACAATAGATCCTAGACTCCTTGGAAGGGAGTGAATCATTGTGTATGCACTTGGGGTAAGGAAAGAGCCTATGGACTCCTGGTACTGAGAATATGGTAGTGTCAACTGGTGAAATTAAGGAAGAGTCCCTCTAGATTCCCTATTTCCATTGCTAGTTGGTGTTCTAATCCCTTAAGCAAGCACCCCCCTCAGACTCTGGAATATGGATCAAAGGTGATAGTTGCAAGTAAGAGTGGTTTTAGTTGTTTATGGTTGGGTGGAGAGTCCTTGTCCTAGACTCAGTTTCCATGCAACTTTAAATATAAGTATCTATTTGTGTTGCTTAAATATGAATGAACTTATGATGCATTTTTGGTTCAAATGGCTTGGATTCTTTTGGGACTGTAACAACATTGTTGATTTGATGAGCATGTGGATTCCTCTCTATGAAAAGATAGCTTCATAGTTATGATAAGTAAATGAATCTATAAACATATATGTGACACCTTCGAAATGAGCAATATTGATAAATAAGTTGAACTAGTGTATGCATCTGCAATGGAATGAAGTGTCATGTTAAATTCTCATTACCACAGTTCATAACATACAATTTGCAACAAAATGTGTAATTTTGTATACAATAAACTAACTTGAGTAGTGTTCCTAAACTAGAATCTTGTCTTCGGATAAATGTTCATTCATACTAATTAATAGCACATATGTAAGTAACACAAATATGTCATGAAATTCTATAGGCAGCAAAAGGATCCATAAGGATATGGAATAAAAAATTGGAACATTGGGCACATAGACCATTTTTATTAACATAAAATAAGTACATAAGAGACCACCTTCTTATCAGGGTATGTAGATATACATGGATGTTCCTTCATTGGGGCTATAAGCCCTTGAATCTATGTAAAAGGCATTGAGTCAACACTGGAAGGTTTATTCTCCCTTTAAGTGTAGGAGTAGTCGACACCCATGTAGGCAAACTTTGCTAGCCTTGCATTATCAGTAACCTGGATATCTTTTTCTTACTTTAAGGTGTAGCTAGCTTGGCCCCAGAAGTCTCTACATAGTCCCATGGAGCTACTTACAGGCCTACTTTGAATCTTGGAATCCGTAACATGTGGTAGGTGAGGTGGATACATTTAAGGAGTTCACACCAAGCCAGTGGTAGGTGTTATGTCCCTATACCAATAGGTGTCATAATTTATGATTGACTTAGTTTATCTCGAAAATATGTACATAACTTTACTTTCTGCAAATGTTTTCCATATTTGTAAAATATCAAAAAATTAAAAAATGTAAAGAGGGTATGTCCTAAAAGAAAAATCAAAGGACAAAAAGAATAAATAAAAGGTCAAAAAATGAAAGAAAATGAACCCCAAAGAAAAGTGAAAAGACCATGAAAGTGTGCAAGTCAAAATGCCACTACTATTTCACTTTTTGTATAAATGATTGTGTGCAACTTGTTACTTATGCCACAATCCATGAATGGTCAAATAGTATAAACTTGGCTATTTCATGTTTTCAATTTCTATGTTCGTAGATAGAGAATAAAATCTAACCAAACTGTATAATCTTGGAAGATAAGTAGATAGGTAGAGTAAATAAAGGAGCTCAACAGTTTAATCCGAGCCCATGGATGTAATAAGGATAGACATAGATAGATTTCCAGTGTAAAAGAAAAGAAAAGTTTGATAAGGGTTTGCCAGTTTAAGTGCACCTTAATAAAAGAAGTAAAAATGGTAGGATGTGTAGGTGAGTAAGTAGATGATTGGTTGTAGAATTATGTATGATGAATGGCTAAGTTAAAATCTCAAATCATTTGCTTTCATCATTACATTACTTTGGCAAAGCGTGGATGACAAAGACACATTTACAAGGTTACATGATTAATTTACTCATTCATTTTACCCCTCATGGTGACTAATTTCCTACTAACAAAAGTTCCAAAAACCTTAAGTTAAAGGGGCTCAGAGCATTTCTCTGACTTCTGGAGGGACCGGACCCTCGGCCCAATAACTTATAAGGTCAATGGTGCTAAAAACCCCTCACCAACATTCACCCCTTCATCATTTATTCACTTCCTCTAAAAACCCCTTTTCCCTAAGTAAATTCACTATTTGCTAAGGAAAAGTGATTACCCCATAAAATCCCTTCAGCCTAAGTTATAATGTTTTAATATGAAAAACAAATTAATGTTAAATGCATTATACTTAACGCACTTTTATTTTCATCTCATATTAACATATGATTTTACTTATGTATTAAATCGCAAAACATCACCCCTTCCCAATATATTTTATTGTTAAAAAACCCATATGTTAATTATCCCTTCCCCAAGGTTTGAAACATAAACCTTAATAATGAAATAATTAAAATAAGGGATTAACTAATCAATTTGCGATTAATTAATAACCTAAAACTTTCGCCAAATAATAGAGATTAATTAACCAATCTATGGTTAATTAATAATCTACCCTCACCTAATCACATCACCCCCGATGTTATTAATTTCCCTAAATCTGCAATTAGTTCTCATCAGGCCCCTCCATTAACTCCCGATCAAATCCGCACCCCGATCACCGTACGATCTGACCCTTTCAGATCTGACGGTCGATGCTCATATCCGGTGGCCTCCAATATCGAACTTTACCCGTCCGATGTGAGCGATTTCATTATTTGACCTCTCCCAATACCGTCTTGTGCTCAAAAGTTGTGCCATGAAAAACATTACTGCTTCTGCTTACCACCATCGCTAAATGACAAAGTGTCCCATCCATTAACTAGTTCCATCTGTCCCTTTCACCATACCCACCAAACATTTTCACTTTGTGAATAAAAAAAAAAAATACTCATTATTTTTGTTTTACCGAAACAAAAAAATCTTCTGGTCTCCATGCACACAGAAGCACGTTCATGCTATCTCCCTGCGTTCAAACCATTAACTCCAAGAAGCCGTTGAACTCCCAGTTGCCACTACAGACTAGCACACCCCATCCAAACTACACACCAGTGCCATTCCGTTTCCCATACCACCATAACCAGGTATTTACCCACTTCTACTGGAAAACCCTATGTTTGTATCAAACCAGGACTGAATTGCCTTAGAGACTAAGTGTTTTTATCAAAATTTAAGCGATCCAATACTCTAAATACTCCCTAGAACAACTTGGTTCTCCATAATATCCCTGAATTTCCCTCCCGACGTCCTTGAATAGACAAGAACCAAGGATGGAAACTCCCGTCACCCTAAATGTCATTCCACTTACTACTCCCCACAAGGATTTGGACCACCTTCCCTTGGCTAATAGAGATTTTCAAATAAAGGACCTTACTTTTGATGAAACCCCCTTGAAGTTATATTGTAAGTACTGGGACAATTATCTGATCCATGCTGATAAAATAGGTGTTTGGGAATCAAACCTACCTAAGTATCAAATCCCCACTATCCATATTTTCCCAGATATTATCCACCAATGCCATGCAAACTACGAGCCTAATATGAGAGTTGTAATGCCCCCATACTAGAAAATCCTATTCACCATTACAGCCAAATCCATAAATGAGATGTTACAGTTGCAGCATAGTCAAGACCTCACTCCCTTTTCCATTGCCGATTTACTTGACAAATCTTCAAAGCTGTTCAATTCTGAAATTACCCAAGTCTGTCAGACTTTCATTGAAGACAAATACAGGCCAAAAGACCCCCGTCCTTACATGTCATGCTTCTTTATTGATCTGGGCAGGGATATCATCACCATGATTTCTTGCATTTTGGGTTTTACCACTAATGAGTATGTAGATAATATGACCTTAGCCTACATGTCTATTTTTACCCCTGGTCAACCTCCTACAGTCAAATTTGACTATGCTACTTTCATTGCAGATAAGATGCATGATCAATTCATGAGATTATAGAATGAGAGAGTATATAAATATTCTTCACTCTCGTATCATCTTTTTCTCTACTAGCAAACTGATAGATTTCCTTTCTCTGTCCAAAAGCTTGACACTAAAGGGAATCATAGGTCTATTATCTTTTGGACCTGAATATTCCACTATTCTAGCTCTTCTCCTCATCCTTACACAAATTTAATTGACTTATTTGTGCATCGAGTAACTACTATGTTATTGGGGAACCCTCCTCCCAAGATTAGTGCATACATTAAAAGATTTCTTCAGTTATCCAAGCAGTACAAGGTTGGGGATTGGTAATTGTACTAGAACCATATTGAGATTAGAATTTATGGGTGTGAGCTGCCTCCCTATAAATTGGCCAGATATCTCACCATGCGATTATTTTCTTTGGAGTACTACAGGCAAATGATAAATTCTGATGAGATCCACTTTGTAAAGACTAAGAAGAAATCTTAGCTAAGGATAAAGGATCACCTAGGCCCATTTATTTTCAACAATAGAAGAGCATGGCAAGAGGCAGAGGAAATCCTTGAGAGATTGAGATTGAAAAAGAGCTTCATCTGGCCCTATGACTCTCGTAGCTTCATCTGTGACAGAAGGCTAAAGCATAATATATTCCCCTGCATCCACCATAGGATCCCAGAGATTGAGCAATATCCAAGTCAGTCTGAATGTGTGGAAGGAACTCTAATAGACCAGGATAGCACACAAGTTGAAGCTGACAATGTATGGGCAGATTTGGAAAGAAATATTGATGAAAATTCCTTTGTACAGGTGCCAGGAGAAACTTCATCACCAAAACAGTCACAAGAAACCAACACTCAACCATCAGAGCATCAAGATACATCAGACCAAGCAGGACATTCAGGACAACAAGAAGAGTTAAAGCATCCTCGAATTTCAGAGGGGTTAGCCGAACCTCAGTAAATCATGAGCAACCCTCCAGTTTTACAAACTCCTATCAATGAGGAAAGGAATCCTAAAAGAGATCGAGAAGAGGCCACACCTTCTAGCAAGCCTACTGATCAAACCTTTGCTAAAAGGAAAATGTTGAATCCCTATGCAGAGGAAGAGTTCATTGAGGAGACCACAGGAAACACAGTGGAAGAAAGGATAGAGAGCAAGCAAACTATCCCAACAGGTGGGACCCCATCTACTTCACATATGCAAGTATTGGAAAGACAACAAAGCATAGAGGTGTCATCCTTCAGGGCTTCCTATGAACAGAGCCTGGATATCGAGGGCAAGTACAAGGAAATAAAAGTGAGGAATGAGAAATTGAAAGCACAAAGTTATGCCCATTACTAAAAATGGCCCCAACCAACAAAAACAGACTTATGTCAGCTTTTGACATAAAGGAAGGGAAAATGAAGATGAGTTTCTTCAAGGCCACTATACAATAGCCAAAATCCATGGCAGATTACTTTAAAACTGATTTTGAAGTATTGGCAAAGGATATTCATCCTGTTGACCAAGTAGAACTGCATAAGCAAATCGATGAAATGGTTTATTCTACTTTAACTTGCAAAGCCATTGCAAACCATCAACTACAAAATTCATTGCATAATACCTCTGCACAACTGCAATTAGAAAAATCTTTCTCTTAGGCTAAGGACACTAGAATAAAAGCTTTAGAAGATTTGATAATAGAATTGGGACATGATCCCAAGGATGTGAAGGCAGCTGAACAGTTAATTAGAAAGAAGAATGATAACATTGTTGCCTTGAAAAAGAAGATTAATATCCCTCCACTCCACCATCCTCAAACTGCAGAAGTTATAGAAAGAAAAAAGGAGGAAGAACTTATGGACCTGGTCCTAAGACTAAATGATCAGCTAAAGGAAATTGAGGAAGAATTGGAAAAATTAATACATTCTAAGCAAAGTGAGTCGACCACTTCTCAGACTGTTATTCCCATAGTTTCTACAGATGTGCCTTCCACTCTGGCAACTGCCTTAGCACCAAAACTTCCACCAGTCACAACACTACCTGTGACAGGGACCACTTTGACTATAGGTACACCAACCAGCATAGAGTCAGCAGCATAAAAGATAGATGAAATGATCAAAGCTATGGAACAAATAAGCATCCAGGCAACTGATTTGAATAGACTTAAAGAACAAATGTCAAGCTTAGAAACCAATTATGAGCTTGCACATATTCAGAACAAAGAAGAAGAAAGGAAAAACAGAAGGATGGAAGAAAGAATCAAAGTCCTGGAAAAGGACTTAACATTAGAAAAACCTTTGAGAGATATTAAAGATATCTTATGGAATAATATCATTGATTCCATCAATGATATTTGGCCTTATATCCAAATTATTTTTGAATAGACTAAGCTAGTTAAAATAGCTGTGGAGGCCACACAAAAAACCAGAGAAGAATTGGGAGAGAAACCTGAAGGGGCAGCCTAATTGATTAACTTTTTTAATAGTAGAAATAGGCACCAACTGGAGCAATTGGAAATTAAGGATAGAATTTCCACCATCCTGGAAATTAAGAAAGTTCTTTCTAAAAAGAACTTGATGCTTGATTTGGAAAAAAAATGTCAAAGTATTCAGGAGGACATAGATGATTTTATGTTAAAATATGGCATTCTAAGAGACAAAGCCCTTCCAAGCCCACTGGTCATAAATGACAAGTTAATGACTCATGATGATTACATTGAGAAACTACACAAACAAGCCAGAAGTCAAGCCAACTCTTCTACAAAAAGGACTACCTACAGGAAAGGTGTTTTATGATGGTTTAGAAAATCTTTTTTATGTTGAACATGAAATGAAACACCTGTTCACCATCAGCCAAATTTTTCCAAGTACAGTGAAGCTAACTAAGTGTACAAGAAATTGATCAGAATGAAAATACCACATAATAAATGGTGGACTAATATGACAGATATACTATAAGTTACTGCAGTAAATATCTAAAGTATCAAATAGTTACTAAGGTAATTTTTGGTAAAAATAGGTAAAGAGTATCAGAACAAGTAAAGAGTATCATCGGGTGAAAGTAAGAAGAAGTTCCAACACAAAATTACAAATGAAACTACAAGAGGCAAATCCAAGTTCCAACCTCCAGCTCGTACATATATAAAGGAACAACAACAATCTGTTTGTTGGGTCCCTATAATACTAGTGATTACCCCATTACTATGGTAGTTGTACCCCTTATTTATATTGTTGTGCCCTTGTTGCCCCCATATTGTTATTACTGTGCCCCATAGAATCCCTCTATTGTTATTTTTGTGGCTTTATATTATTATTGTTAGGTCGGCTGGCTTATATTGTGACTCCTTAGACTCCTATATATAGAAAGGAGGTTTTGTCATTTGAATCATCAAAGAATTGTTCATTTATGTAATGTAAAGGAGGTTGCACCCTCAAAGAGGCTGAATTCTAAGGCGTTGATCTATCTTTTCTATCTTTTCTTGAGCTGGTTTCATAACATTTGGTATCAGAGCTTTGGATTCTAGGGTTTCGCTGTTCCAAACAGGTCATCGTGGAATTTTCACTATAACTTTTTTTCTGTGACGTTTCAGAAGTCGCAAACAAAACCAATTTGAGAAGAAATCACGCTGAACCTTGGGTCCGAAGTTTAGAGCTTTATGCGGGATATTTGCAGAGATATGATCTGAGGAAGTTGGTCATTTTAGAGACTCCTGAATTACATTCAAAACAGGTGACCTGGGGAAACACGTCATAACTTTTTCTCTGAGCATCGGATTGAAATATCGTAAGAAGTTACAGAAAGAGGACGGACTGTAGCTTCTTGTGTGCATGTTTTAGAGCCAAAGGTTGAAACAGTGACTCGTGGCACGTCGTACAAGTTCACTCTACTGAACTAGTCTATAATCAAGTCACTGTGGGAGATTTCACATAACTCTTCCTTGGAGAATCCAATTTGGGTCAGACTTGCGGCATTGGAAAGAGGACACGGAGAGCTACTGAAGGTCACCAATTCAGAACTAGATTATTGGAAAGTACAAAGAAACATCAGAGGCAATATCGAGCTCCTACAAAGTGAAAAAAGGTGTGTAGATTTTCTTAAATTTTTGCTTAAGCTTGGTTTGAAAATTTATTTGAAGGAATTCAAAGGGCATATAGAGCATTATTATCGGTAACTGATGCCCCGAGGAAAGAAAATGCAAACACCTAGTAAGGAACCTGAAAGCTCTAGCATGACTCATGAAGAAGAGGAAGAAATGCTACATGATATATCAAAATTACAAGACCAAGTGCAAAAAATGTCAGCCTCGCAAAAGCTAACAGAAATGGCAGGGAATCTAAGATAAAGGGCATGGAAGCTAAGATGGACGATTGGAAGACAAATTTGAAGACAGACATGGACGATTTGAAGACGGATTTTAAGACAGACATGGACGATTTGAAGACAGACATGGACGATTTGAAGATAAATATGAATAAGTTGCTACAAGAAATGGTCACTAAGGGTGAAAGGGTAGTAAAGGAAACTCATGATGAGAACAAAAGAAATGTTAATCATGATTCAATAGACTCTAATGTGGGATCGAAGACCCATCATATTCCAAAAATCGATATGAGGAAGTTTGATGGCAAGGATCCCGCAACATGGATATTACAGATGGAGCAATTTTTCGATCTCAATAATGTGAAAAACACACAAAACGTACGTATTGCAACTTTATATTTGGAACCAAATCAGTTTGTATGGTATCAATGGCTTTGGTTTCATAAACAATTTTTATCACTTGGGTAATTTTTACCGAAGAATTGATGGCACATTATGAGGATACAAAAAGCAACACTTTTTTTAGCCAATTGATAAGTCTCAAACAAAAGGTTCCAATAATGGAGCACATTGAGGAGTTCCAAAAATTGAACATAAGGGTAAAAGATATTCCAGAGGAGCATAGGATTGATGTGTTCATAGGGTCTTTAAAGGATAATATCTAACATGATGTTCGCCTTTGGGAACCTGATTCATTAGAGAAGGCATTCAGGTTAGCAAGAAAAATGGAAAGCAAAATTATGGCAACCAGGAAGCATACCACTCACATCTATAAAGACGGAAGTGGTGTTGTCGCTAGTCTTCCACAACCTATAAGGTTGACACCACAACAATTGGAAGAAAAAAGAGCAAAAGGGCTTTGTTACAGTTGTGATAGTAAATACACTAAAGGTCATAAGTGTGCTGAGAAGAAATTATTCTACATGGATTGTGAAGAGGAAGAAGAAAAGGAGCAAGAAATGTAAAAAGAAGAGGATATACTCCAGGAACAAAGCCTATGAAGAACAAAAGAATCCAACCATATCTTGTAATTCATTGGCGGGAATTACCACTCCTCAAACCATCAGGATAGAAGGGCAAATCAAGAAAAAAAAGGTAATAGTGTTGATTGATTCAAGAAGTACTCACAATTTTATTCATTGTAAGGTAGCAAAAGAATTGAATTGCTTCTTATATCCAGCACCAGAGTGTC